>JAOTOM010001385.1:0-66902 GCA_034440615.1 Ashinkailepas kermadecensis | reverse complement strand
GACGAAAGACGCAGTCCATGCGCCCTACACTCAGCAATCAACCAACCAACCCCAGGACGAAAAGGATGCACCAAAAGACGAAAAAGGATGCCCCAAAGACGTAGAGCAGATATTGGGATGAGGTCCCCAGGACGAAAAGGAGGCCCCAGGACGAAAAGGAGGCCCCCAGGACGAAAAGGAGGCCCCCTAAGACGTAGAACAGAGATTGTGAAGTGGCCCCCAGGACGAAAAGGAGGCACCTAAGACGTAGAACAGAGATTGTGAGGTGGCCCCTAGGACGAAAAGGAGGCCCCTAGGACGAAAAGGAGGACACCAGGACGAAAAGGATGCCCCTAAGACGTAGAACAGAGATTGTGAGGTGGCCCCCAGGACGAAAAGGGATGCCCCATAACGCAAAGGAAGCCCCCCAAGACGTAGAACAGAGATTGGGACGAGGCCCCCAGGACGAAAAGCAGCCCCCCGGGGACGAAAAGGAGGCCCCAGGACGAAAAGGAGACCCCAGGACGAAAAGGAAGCTCCCAGGACGAAAAGGGAGGCCCCCAGGACGAAAGACGCAGTCCATGCGCCCCTACACTCCAACAATCAACCAACCAACCCCAGGAAGAAAAGGATGCACCAAAGGACGAAAAGGATGCCCCAAAGACGTAGAACAGAGATTGGGATGAGGTCCCCAGGACGAAAAGGAGGCCCCCAGGACGAAAAGGAGGCCTCCAGGACGAAAAGGAGGCCCCTAAGACGTAGAACAGAGATTGTGAGGTGGCCCCCAGGACGAAAAAGGAGGCCACCAGGACGAAAACGATGCCCCTAAGACGTAGAACAGAGATTGTGAGGTGGCCCCCCCAGGACGAAAAAGGAGGCCCCCAGGACGAAAAGGATGCCCCCAGGACGAAGAGGAGGCCACCAGAACGAAAAGGAGGCCCCTAAGACGTAGAACAGATATTGTGAGGTGGCCCCCCAGGACGAAAAGGGAGGCCCCTAAGACGTAGAACAGAGATTGTGAGGTGGCCCCCAGGACGAAAAGGAGGCCCCCAGGACGAAAAGGAGGCCCCCAGGACGAAAAGGAGGCCACCAGGACGAAAAGGATGCCCCCTAAGACGTAGAATAGAGATTGTGAGGTGGCCCCCAGGACGAAAAGGAGGCCCCCATGACGAAAAGGATGCCCCCAGGACGAAAAGGAGGCCACCAGGACGAAAAGGAGGCCCCCTAAGACGTAGAACAGAGATTGTGAGGTGGCCCCCAGGACGAAAAGGAGGCCCCCAGGACGAAAAGGATGCCCCATAGCGCAAGGATGCCCCAAGACGTAGAACAGAGATTGGGAGGAGGCCCCCAGGACTAAAAGGAGACCCCAGGACGAAAAGGAGGCTCCTAGAACGAAAAGGATGCACCCAAGGACGAAAAGGACGTAGAACTAGACGTAGAACAGAGAACAGAGATAGGAAGGTAGCCCCCAGGACGAAAAGGAGGCCCCCAGGACGAAAAGGAAGCTCCCAGGACGAAAAGGAGGCCCCCAGGACGAAAGACACAGTCCATGCGCCCTTGCACTCCAACAATCAACCAACCAACCCCAGGACGAAAAGGATGCCCCAAAGACGTAGAACAGATATTGGGATGACGTCCCCAGGACGAAAAGGAGGCCCCCAGGACGAAAAGGAGGCCCCCAGGACGAAAAGGAGGCCACCAGGACGAAAAGGATGCCCCTAAGACGCAGAACAGATATTGTGAGGTGGCCCCCAGGACGAAAAGGAGGCCCCAGGACGAAAAGGAGGCGCCTAAGACGTAGAACAGAGATTGTGAGGTGGCCCCCAGGACGAAAAGGGGGCCCCCAGGACGAAAAGGAGGCCACCAGGACGAAAAGGAGGCCCCTAAGACGTAGAACAGAGATTGTGAGGTGGCCCCCAGGACGAAAAGGATGCCCCATAACGCAAGGATGCCCCAAGACGTAGAACAGAGATTGGGAGGAGGTCCCCAGGACTAAAAGGAGGCCCCAGGACGAACAGGAGGCCCCTAGAACGAAAAGGATGCACCCAAGGACGAAAAGGGCGTAGGACTAGACGTAGAACAGAGAACAGAGATAGGAAGGTAGCCCCCAGGACGAAAAGGAGGCCCCAGGACGAAAAGGAGACCCCAGCACGAAAAGGAGGCCCTCAGGACGGAAAGGATGCCACCGAGACGGGCAAGAAGCCACCCAGGTTAGACGAAAAGGCTTCCGATGGGTGGCAGGATATTCTTAAGTTGGAAAATGAGGCCCCCAAGACGGAAGAGGATGCCCCTGCAATATAAAATTAAGACCTGATAGGGAGACTTCTCCGGACGCAATAGGTGCCACAAGACTGGTAAGAAGGTTTCCGCAGGAATGAGAGAAGGCCACCGAGACCAGCCAGATGAGGCCCATATTTTGGAAGAGGAGGAACCTGGAAGAGAAGATCTAGGACTAGGACGCAAAAGCACCCTGCTAAGAGGATAATGAGGCTCCAGACACAGATAAGGAGGCCTCCATAACGTGAGAGGAGGCCCCTAATTTGAAAAAGGAGTCACCTAGGAGAGGGTAGGAGTCCCCAGAAATGAAGAGAGTGTCAAAAATGGCACGGAGGAAACCAGGATTGCAAAAGAGGCTCCAACACCGGAAAGGAGGCCCCAGAATATGAGAGAGGAGGCCCCAAGACGGAACAGGAGTGAAGATATGAGATGAGGTTTCGGAGACGCAAAAGCAGGCCCCAAACGGGTGAGGTTCCACCGAGATAGAAAAGGATGATCCAGAGACGTGGCAGGAGGCACCTAATTCGGAAGAAAACGACACAAGATTTGAAACGAGACCCCATGATGAATGAGGAGGCCCCTAAAATAGGAGAGAAAGGCCATTGGATAAGAGAGATGGCTCCCAAGCGGAAAAGAAGGCTCGAAGACGGCTAAGAAGGTCCCCGGGAAATAACAAGGCCACTAAGATAGGAAAGGTTGCCAGTAATTTAGCAGAGGCGGCGCCTGGGAGAGAAGAGGAGTCCACCAGGAGATAAGAGACCACCCCTATGATGGGTAAAGATCGAATCCAGAGCGCAGAGCAGGAGAACGCAGAGCAGGAGGCCCCCAAGACGTGAGAGGAGGCCCCTAATTTGAAAAAGAAGGCCTCTAGAAGAGAAATGAGGCACCTGCCGGACTCGGGAAGGAGTAGGTCTCTAGGACCAAATGAGGTCCCGAAGACCGGAAAGAGTTCCCAGGAAATGAGAGGAGGCCCTTAAGATGGGAGTGATAGCAGGTATGGAAGGAGGTGAGGTTTCCAAAATTGAAGATCCCTCAAGACGGGTAAGGCTTTGCTAGGATAAAGGAGGAGGCACACGAGGCGTGGCAAGAGGCCCCTAATTTGGCAGACAATGCCCCTCGAAGATGAGAGGAAGCCCCATGCCATGTTAAAGGGGCCCCAGAATGCAAGAGGAGGCCCTCCAAGACAGGAGAGGAGGACCATTGAATATGGAGGAGGGTAGGACACACAAGGAGACATCGAAAACCGGTAAAAAGGCTCTAGGAAATGAGACGACGCAACAGGAGGGTATAATTTGCAAGAAGAACCCCCTAAGAAATAGTAAGAGTCGAGTCTGGGTATTTTAAAATCACGATATGGGCCCCAAAAGATCCGGCCGGGACCCCCGCAAATTACGCTGAGCCTGGGGTACCAAAAATTCACGCGCGGACCACGAAAATCATGCCAGGGGCACGACAGGTCGTACCGTGCCCCAACAGTCTCATTGGGACCAAAACAAATGAAGCCGGAGCAACGAAGAACAATCCGGACATGAATAATCACTCTGGGGGCCCAACAATGACGCCAAAAGCATCCAAAACGCATTGGACCCCAAAAAGTGTCGAGGCCGCTATAGCTCGCGCTAGGGATCCAAGAAAATGACGTCGGGGCCCAAAAGATCACATTGGACCCAAAAAAATTCGCGTCGCAGCCCTTGAAAATCACACTGGAGGCCCAGAAGGTCGCGCCGTGGCCCCAAAAGCTGCAGCTGTCCCAAAAATCAATTTTAACCGGAATGTCACTCTGGGACGGAAAAAACTCCTTCAGTGGCCGCAGTGCTATATCAAAGGGCAAATGCCCCCTCCATCCTGAGAGGGATAAGCTCCCAAGAATCATGTCGGGGCCTCAAAAATCGCGCTGGGGCCACCAAAATTCGCGTCGGTCCACCAGAATTCGCGTATGGGTCTCCAAATAAATACGGCGAGCCCCGGAAAACTCGCTCCGAGGCCCGAAAAATTGCGACAGGAACCGCCAAAATCGCGTTGGGGCCACAGCTAAATACAACGCATCGCACAAACTCGAACCGGGCCCCCCAAATATCGCGCTTGGGACCCACAATTCCCATCGGTAGTCCCGTCGAGGCTCTACAAAATTGTCGTCTAGGGCCACACGTAAGCACAGCGTGACCACAAACACAAACACAAATCAAGCTGGAGCCCTCCAAAATAAGGATGGATTCCAACGACTAAATTCCCAGGTTAAAAAAATGGCTCTGGAGCACCGAACATATCATCAGATGCCTTCACAAATTGCGTACAGCACCGAAAAACAAACCGGATCTCGAACAATCGAGGTGGGATAGAAAAACATGGCGCCAAGTGCTCGAGAAATCAGGCCGGGATTCGGACTTTAAAAAAAAATCAGAAAAGTTTCACAAAATCGTATTGAGCCCATACAACTGGGGTTGGGTCTCCGGAACCACGCGCCTGGGTGCGATAAGCCACTCCGGGACCTAGAAACATCGTACCGAAGCCCCAAAATTGTACTTGGGCCCCACAAGTGTGCGTCAGAAGCCCAAAATAAACACATCGGGACCCTAAGAGCACAACGGGGGCCGAAAATACAACTGACCCTCCAAAGCGCACAGTCTCACAAAAAGCGACAGGGCCTTAACACAAGCGTTGCAGCCATAAATATACATACCGGGAGGTCTAAAAAATACACCGAAAGCTCTCAAGGCACACAGGGGTCATGATAACGCACAATAGCCTGAAAAGGTGGCTGGGGCCGCAAAAGGCAACATGGTTCCAAAACAAACAAAAAGACCGTCGCTAAATAAACACATCGGGATCTTCGAAAACGCCCTGACACGTCAAAATCCTCGGTGTACAACAATTCAACAAACCCTAAAACGAGCAGGGGGTTCGAAAATGCTTTAGGCCCCTAACAAAAATGGATTGGAGCCATAATACACAATCATAGACCAAGAACGACGCAACGGGTAAAAAAAACGCCGAGGCTTGGCCTCGGTTCGGTATCCAATCTGGGAGGTTAGCAGCAAAGATATGAAGTGCATCAAAGCTCAGCGGAAACCGCATTTCATAGCTACCAGAAAATGTGGGAGGTAGGAAACTAATGATCGAATTTAATCAATCGACTTTTCGAAGCGAACGCCCAGGCGAATCATTCCATGACGCCAAATATGGTGCAAGTCTATCATGTGGCAGCAATTAGCAAAACGCAGAAGGCCTAGCAGAAACCATAGCATCGCACGAAGTGTGGCGAATGCACCGAATACGAGAAATGGGTGTGCACGTGCACTCACGTTGCCGTCGTGGCGACCGGGTGCTATGAACTGCAATGCCTGAAATTGTAAAATTTTGTATTTTAAAGCGGTGGGTAATACATTTTACTTTGAAGTTATGGGCCTAATACATCTTCTAAACCCTGCTCGTTTTAGGGCTTTGTTGCGTTTTTTGTGCACCGAGTATTTTTTACGTGTCGGGGCGTTTTCGAAGATCCCAATGTGTTTATTTAGCTCCCGGTCGTTTTGTACGTTTTGGAACCATGTTGCCTTTCGTGGCCCCAGCCTCTTTTCCAGGCCCTTGTGCGTTCTCATGGCCCCTGTGCGCCTTGCGAGCTTGCAGTGTATTTTTCTTAGAGCTCCCGGTATGTTTAGTTAGGGCTGCAACGCATGTTTTAAGGCCCTATCGCTTTTTGGGAGACTTTTGTGCGCTTTGGAGGGTTAGTTGTACTTTCTGGCAACGTTGTACTCTTAGGGTCCCGCTGTTTATATTTGGGGCTTCTACACACATTTGTGGGGCCCCAGTATGATTTCGGGGCTTCGGTGCGATTTTTTATGGGTCCCAGCGCGACTTATCGCGCCCAGGCACGTGGTTCCGGAGACCCAACGCCAGCTTTCTGGGCTCAACGCGATTTTTGTGGATCTTTTCTGTTTTTTTTTAAATTAAAAGTCCGAATCCCAGCCTGATTTTTCGAACCTCTGACGCCATGTATCCCACCTCGATTTTTCGAGATCCGGTATGCTTTTCGGAGTCATACGCAATTTTTGAAGGCATCTTGAAAAAATGTTCGGTGCAACAGAGCCATTTTCCTGACCCTGACATTTATTTGCTGGAATCTCTCCTTTTTGGAGGGCTCCAGCTTGATTTTTTGGGACACCGATCCGGGTTTGTGGTATAGGTGTAATTTCAGCAGTGTGAGGTAACTTATCAAGGGATACCAAAAGAAAACCTTAGAACTGAGTGGTGGATTTAGGGTTGAAATCCGACCAATCAGAAACCATAGTGGTAGATTAGGCCCCTCCACAGGACAATTTAGTTGATGACTAATTATATTATTTCGAAATGTACCCTTTGACAAAATAGCGGTCGAAATCCAAGGACTTTTTAATGGGCGTAGGTGCCCCCCCCCCCCCTTGCAAATCCGTTTGCCCCTCCTGCTTGACGCGAATATAGGTACTTCACTGGTCCCTCAATAAGTTTCCGAAACATACGCCCATGGGGAAAAGCCAACATTGAGGGGACAAATTACCCCTCATAAGCATGCAATACAACATCCATGCCCCATATGAAATGGAATGAATGATGTTTTTAAATGCATTTTCTTCCAACAAACTTCTTTTCTGTTATTACAGTATGCATGCGATGCGCCCCTAATCCACAATAACTAACTAACTAACTAACAGCCTGCATGATGAGAGCTTCCCAGCTTCCATACCTTCTCAACGTCATTTACAAAACGGTACAGCACAGCGAAAACGATGGGCGTGACGGCGTGGAATTTGAAGGTTTGGAATATGTATGTACTGACATTGTTGCATTGTTGCATTGTCATTTATGCATTGGTGTTCAATGCTTGTTCTTGCCGTGAATTTATTCGCTGAGGGTATATTTTAGCTCGTGTGACAGTTGCCTTGTAGCCTGCACCAAATGTTATAAAAATAAACAAATTCCTAAGATGACGCTAAAAAAAACTAATGCAATCCACTTCTTGTTGTCACCTTTACGAAATTGTCGTCCTTGGACTGGGAAATGGTCGTTCAAGCTTTGCTTATGACATCAAGCTGATGGGAACAAATAACAGTAGTGATGAATCTAGCTATATTCAGTTAGACTTGGAGGACTTAAAAGTGGGTTGATCAATGGCAGATATCTGTAAGATATGCTTAGCACCAGCCCCGCCAGCTCGCTGCAATCTAAAGGCCAGCGGGAAGATTCGAGAAAGCATTGAGACGATGGTTTGTTTTGGCACTTATGCATTTATCGAAATATTACTTATCTATACCCTGGTATGGCCCAGTTTTCAGCCAAAATGATTAGTGCTATTGCGTTTCGGGTAAATGATGCACCATGCCAAGAACAAACAAAAACCAATATGAATTCATGTTCCCCATCCTCGCACCATAGTATAAGAGCCTAAAAACAATATGAGACCCTAACACAATGGAGGCCCCCTTTCGGGTAACAGGAGGCCCCCTTTCGACCTTGCCCCCCTGGAAGAATTTCGTGGCGACGCCACTGTCCACTGTATATCTAAATGTCCCACTTCAGACCTCAGATGAACCCTACCTTACATTGCCTTACAATTACCTTACCTTACCCAAACCCTACACTTAACCCTACCTTACATTACCTTGCAATTACCTTACCTTGCCCAAACCCTACACCTAACCTTACATTGCCTTACAATTACCTTACCTTACCCAAACCCTACACTTGTCATAGTCGAAAGACATTTGCCATTTATCAGCCCACTTCTTTTGGTTCTCCAAGTCTAGCTGAATATTGCTAGATTCATCACAATTGCTAGCCATTCCTTTCCAGCTTCATGTCACCGGCAAAATTAAACACCCTATTAATAAGCCCCACCTCAATGTTTTTCACATAGACACTACATAGAAGTACACATAGAATGGAGCCATGTGGCACTCCACTTAGAACATCCTTCCATTCAGATTTATATCCATTTAATACTATCATTTTGTTCCCTTGCCTTTAACCATACTTCAACCCAGTCAAGAACATTTCCATCAATTCCATGCTGCTCTAGCTGATGGATTAGACGCTTGTGTTGAAATTTATCAAAAGCTTTGCTAAAGTTTAGGTACGCTACATCTATCCTGTTCAATTGTCAACTTCACTCGTTATATACTCCATGAACTCCGGGAGGTTAGCTAAGCAAGATCTCCCAGATCGAAATCTTTGTCAAGTATCCCTTAAAAGGGATATTCGATCTAGCCTATCAAGATAAGCCTGAATATTCTCCTTGACGAGCTATTCTAACACGTGACAAAATAGTGCGGTTAAGCTGACTGACTTGTGATTTCCAACATATGTTGTATTGCCTATGCAATTTCCAGTTGCGTTGGAATAGATTAGCATCAGTTTGAACTATTACAGCGAAGTGCACGCATGTTTGTCGTCAGTGTCGCCAGTGTAGTTGAGCGAAGCCTCATGAGGCCGACACACCCTGCTATTGATGGGTTACTGCTGTCACGTATAGCTGTGGTGCAAATCTGGAAACTTTAAGTGGTTGTGGGATACATTATTTGAACGATTGTCTGCATGGATCAGTTAATTCTTTACAATCGGGAGCTAAGAGGTGGCCACACTACGTTCATGGGATACTCGGCAATTACGAGCGAGGGCGAAGCTCGAACGAACATACTTCCCACATCTGGTAGAAAGTTAATCTCAGCGGTCCGGCTCGATAGCCTCGCTTTTCAAACCATATTAACTTTTGTGCACAACGTTCCGCATTATAATTTCTTCACTTAAAGTCGGATTTATTATTTAAAACATTGAGCTTTGCCCATTGTATCCCAATATTACTTGTGAAGTGGACCAGACAATTGTTCAAAGGAAAAGATTCACGGCAGCATTTCCTTTCCGGGAAAACTTCAACAGCGCTTCACGTTGCGATGCAGCATTTCAAGTTCCAATATTCTCCCTCAGTGCCAGATCGCTCATTTGGAGATTGTCCAACCTTCAACACAATATTTGTATGAAGTTCTCTCAACCTTTCTTCAAAGAAAGAGGCTTCAGGCGACATTGCCGTGCGTGGGCAACCAACCACAGAGCTCGTACCACAGCGGGCACTGGGACCCGAATGGCAGATGAGTAGTTTAACTTGTGCGCCTGAGTCCCAAGTTCAGCCCCAGGGAGAGATGAAGATTTCCATGTTTGCCTTTAGTAATGCAATTCGATAAATTCATCGCATCTGAAACCACTTCGGCTGTGTATAAACGCCTGAAGGCAAGTGGCTATGCAAATAATCAAGGCAGTGCGCCCACGACTGATTTCCACGAAGATTCGACTGCATCGCACTTTTAACGCCTGCCCTCGCGCGTTCCACACCGCTACAAGCGCCTTACATTGGCAAGGTGTGCACTAAGCACATTCATTTCAAAACCAGGTCACCTGTGCTTATTCACAGACCACACACGCGTCGGCCAGGTTGCCACCAGGGCACCATTTACCCACTGCCGACGGTGGACGACACGCCTGCCACTACCCCCAACCCACCCCTACCCCCACCACCACCGCTCCAGTCCACGACCGACGGTGGACGACAGCCCTGCCACTCCCCTCACCCCCACCCCAGACCACGCCGACGGTGGAAGACGCCCCTGCCACTGCCCACCAGACCACGACCGACGGTGGAAGACGCCCCTGCCACTGCCCACCAGACCACGACCGACGTTGGAAGACGCCCCTGCCACTGCCCACCAGACCACGACCGACGGTGGAAGACGCCCCTGCCACTGCCCACCAGACCACGACCGACGGTGGAAGACGCCCCTGCCACTGCCCACCAGACCACGACCGACGGCGGAAGACGCCCCTGCCACTGCCCACCAGACCACGACCGACGGCGGAAGACGCCCCTGTCACTGTCCACCAGACCACGACCGACGGTGGAAGACGCCCCTGCCGCTGCCCACGAGACCACGACCGACGGTGGACGCCCCTGCCACTGCCCACCAGACCACGACCGACGGTGGAAGACGCCCCTGTCACTGCCCACCAGACCACGACCGACGGTGGAAGACGCCCCTGCCACTGCCCACCAGACCACGACCGACGGCGGAAGACGCCCCTGCCACTGCCCACCAGACCACGCCGCGCCCACTGTCTGGTGGACGGCACCTCACCGAGGAAGGCCACCGAATAGATGGACGGGCGCACTGTGCTGTGGGCGCGGACGTCACTGGTCGAGTAGCCGCCGGCCTCCGTGTGCGGCTTGTTAGCCGTGCTGGCGGCGACGGCCGACGCAGCGCCCGCCATCAGCTTGGTAGTGGCCGGCGGCTGCAGCGCGTGCAGCATCACCGTCAAAGCGAAGCTGATGTCCGACTGACGCATCTTCGGCACGTCTGTCGCAGCGGAGTGAAGTTGATTGGGAGGGCAATGTAGCAGCGATTTCATAGACTGGAGAGAGCAGCCAATGTTCCGGCTGTGGACTGCATAGTGGATGGAGGATATCAGGGCAGATCGTGCTGCAACTTGTGAAATTCGTGTTGTCAACAGAGGATGTTGGTTTTGCGATGCAGTCTAAACCATGTAAATTTAGAGAAAATGGGTGTTGCACTCACACACAAAAAAAAATCCGTCTTGCGGCTGCAATACTACTTTCTCCACACGTGGGTTACTGCACCCGTAGGCATGTCATGTCAGCTGAGGCACGGACCTGGATATAAATTAACACCAAAGTAATGACGGATGTGGAAAGAACGACACGGAAAATCACCACATAGCAGGGAAATGACGTACCTAGTACATAACGAACGACACGGAATATCACCACATAGCAGGGAAATGGCGTACCTAGAACATAACGTTGCGTACGAAAAACAGAGGTGAAAACGATCGAGTAGCAACAAAAACAGGGTAAGGATGGAGTCAGTAGGAGACAGGGGGACAAACATGTAAACTCAATGGTAAGGGTATCATTCTGCCGGTAAGAAGAGACGTAAAATATTTGGTACGTACATGGGAAAGGAAGCAACCATAATTTATAGCAGACAAAGTGTATGTACAGCGTGCAGTGTTTGGACTGTGCATGCATTAAGTATGTGTGGGCGTTACGTACCGTTTCTTCCACAGCCGACCCTGAGACAGAGCGGCAGCAGCAGGTTCATCAGCATGTTCTCTGTCCGCTCCGGGCTGGGGAACACGGAGCTGCCGCCACACACCTGCTCCAGAGAATGTGCCTCCTGGAGAAACCAGAGCAGATCAGACTAAGGTCAACAGCGCGAGGAGTCTGGTCAGACAGCTACAGTCGACTATTTAATTGAATATGGATGTGATTCGTACAATTGCTCGGCAGTTGATTAACATCGGCAGCGCGGCGGTTGGAACACAATTTCCATATACTAGGATGGAGAGAGGGGGTAGAAAAGTACGACAGCCGCTCCACACACAGCTTTCGCATACTCTGTTGAAATCAGCGGGTCATCTATTTTAGTGTTACTTCATGGAAGGTGTTTGCATTCATTTGGAACTTTTCTAATTGAGTCTGGGTTTTTGCGGAAAAATAGCACTCAAGCCGAAGTTGATACCACGGGCAATGCGTGACTGATATATGCTTAGTCCAATATAAATATAAAGTGTTCATGCTAAATTTTTACATACTTGTAATGAGAGTTAGCGGGGATTGTAATGAGGATAAATTGGGAATAACGCTTCGATTGATGGATATGAACACTTTTAGCAATCACTGGAACAACCACGCTATCACTATTTATCAAGAATGGGACAGGGGTGGCCGAGTGGTTAAGGTCTTCAGCTCTGGATAACAAGGTCCTGGGTTCAACGCTCGCACAGGTCGGGACATTTCCCAATCCCGCGGCACACCGACGAAACAGCGTGGGCGGCGCCATCAGCCATGATCGTGCATAAAGTGCGTCGTAAACCACCAAATAAACAAATGTTTATCAAGAATTAGTTCATATTCTGCTTTTGTTTTTCGTAACTTTTATCTAGCGCCCGATCACGACGAATGGTGAACGAATGGTCACGACGAATGGTGAACATGATCACATGAAGATGCACTGGAGCACATAATTATCCTGGCACCCGCCCATGCAATCAATTGTTATTTCTAGCCATGCTATATTCAAATTACTAGCCTCTGTTGGGGTGTAGCCAGGCCTCTAGTTCGGTCATGCGTGACGCGTATGGTGCGTTTAGACTAATGCAGGTCATCTTGTAACGAGGGTTAGGAAGATGCGTTGTGGTCTAAGACAGCAGTGAAATAGAAGGTGCGGTGTCCAGTGTTGGTGAAAGTGCGGTGTGCAGGGCTTTGCTAGAGGAATGTTGAATTTACCAGTTTCTGCTTTGTTTAAATGCCAAGCGTGTCCAACCAGAGTAATGTATTAATGTAAGACAAGCTATATATCATCAACACCGAGCAGCTGTGTTGTGCTCTGTAGGTTAATTGTCTTCATTAGCATATCTTTCCGGTTTGATGCATTTTCCCTGGTTGAACACACCCGGGCTGCACTAGCACTTATCTCTAGCAGCTAATTTGTGCTTATTGTAATTATCACTGGACTATTTTATGTCTCACCAAGGATATGTGCTCAAAAATCTGAAAAGCCAGACCAGTTCGCGTTATGAGGCAGCGCAGACATTACGATGTATGCCTTTCGCCCGATGTAACACTGAAAGCGGCGCCACAGAAGCCCACGGTCAACGCCTACCACACTGGGCCAGGGCAGACACCGCCCCACATAACATCACCAGCGCAATGCGTCGCCGCCCCAGCGCAGATGCGACACCTGACACACACAGAACGAGCGCAAAGCCGGGCTGTCTGATGCGCCACCACCAGGGAGTGCCCCCGCCGACGCCGGCTCTCACGCACCCCTTGAGCCAGCATCTGCATGGCGATGAGTCGGACCACGGTGGAGGCGAAGTGCTGCGGAGGTGGGTAGTGCACGGCGGCGGCCAGGTCGGCTGCCGCGCCGTCCGCCGCAGTGGCGCCCGTCTCGCCCACGATCAGGGACTGGCAGATGGTGATGAGCGCCTTCAGCGGCGGCAGGTGGCCGATGTAGGGGTACTTGCAGAGTGTGGTGTAGACGCCCTTGAGCAGGTTGGCGGCCGCCACCCAGTCGGTGTGACGCTGTGAGGATGTGAGGAGGGGCAGGATTGGTCAGAGACGTGGGCTCACCAGACATTGCCATTATACCAAAAATGCAATATGACCGAATTGTAAGGAAATAGCTTGTGTATAACACCGGGCTAGCTGTCTTAAAACATTCTGGAAGTCGAGGGAAGCTTTTTCTAATTGGAACGCCAATAACACCAATATGATGAGACTGTTTGATACCATACTAAATAATAATGAATTAGCTGATGATAAACAAAACTAATAGTCTCAACTCATAATTCGTCAGAGTTGAATACTATTACGGTGCCCAGATATACACAAGGAGGAGAAAGGCAGCCTTCTTGTCTAAAATTGCAACCAGGAAGTAAATTTGCATGGCGAAGGTTTAGTACAACGAAATAAAAGGAAGTGAAATACACAGCTAATACGCAAATAATACTTTCTTGAACGTATGTTCACAAACTAGAGCCTGATAAGCGAATGCCCTGGTGCAGACAATCTAATGGATATCTAATGGTCGAGATATTTGGTTCTTTACTCAACCAAAGCGACTGACCCTGATGAAGCTCTTCTTGAGTATCTTTGTGAAGACCTTCTCCAGTCTGCGCATGATGATGATGAGGGTGGGCTTGAGCGCCTCTTGTGACCAGTCCGGGTAGGTGAGTATCTGGTTCATGTACTTGACGAGGCCGTGACACGACATGGTGTCCGGATCGTACGGGGCGACCTTCAGCAGGCTGTGTGCTATCTCAGCCAGGCGCTGGGGACGTCCAGATCGTGCTGTGTTGACGAGGACGACACCACATTCACAGAGAACGACATGATTCAATATAGCAGACGGCTCTGGTCCTGGTGGAAGCTTGGTACTTATAAACCGTACAACAGTGGCAGTGTCACATGTCTTACATCCTGAAAAACGCACGTAGATAGCACGTACACAGACACATTGATATATAATGCAGTACGGCGCCTTCAAAGGCCTAAAATTGACATGTGAAATTGGATACAAGATGATTGCTACCTCATAATAAGCTGTCGTCACTGGCACGAAGGTCACAGTGGTCGCATCATATAATACCTTTTATCGGTGCTTTGTGGATTATGTTCTGATGAGATCCACCCGACCCACACGCATTTCCCAAGACTCACACTGTGGCACTTGGCGTCCAGCAGCTCGACCTGCTTGCTCTCGCTGCCGGCCGCCGGCTTCTTGCCTAGCTCCTGCAGCCGTGCCGAGCAGCGCGTGAGGAAGTCGGCCACGATGTTGAGCAGCGTGTCGCGCGGCCGCCGGAATGCCTCGCGCAGCACCTGGCCGACAGTGTCCAGCCAGAGTCACGACCTGCACACACGCTGGCTGGCAGGATAGTCACGACCTGCACACACGCTGGCTGACAGGATCGTCACGACCTGCACACACGCTGGCTGGTAGGATAGTCACGACCTGCACACACGCTGGCTGACAGGATCGTCACGACCTGCACACACGCTGGCTGACAGGATCGTCACGACCTGCACACACGCTGGCTGGTAGAATAGTCACGACCTGCACACACGCTGGCTGACAGGATCGTCACGACCTGCACACACGCTGGCTGGTAGGATAGTCACGACCTGCACACACGCTGGCTGGTAAGATAGTCACGACCTGCACACACGCTGCCTGGCAGGATAGTCACGACCTGCACACACGCTGCCTGGCAGGATAGATCACGCCTGACACGTACGACCTGCACACGCTGGCTGACAGGATAGTCACGACCTACGCACACGCTGCCTGGTAGGATAGTCACGACCTGCACACACGCTGGCTGACAGGATCGTCACGACCTGCACACACGCTGCCTGGTAGGATAGTCACGACCTGCACACACGCTGGCTGGCAGGATAGTCACGACCTGCACACACGCTGGCTGGCAGGATAGTCACGACCTGCACACACGCTGGCTGGCAGGATAGTCACGACCTACGCACACGCTGCCTGGTAGGATAGTCACGACCCAGGCACACGCTGGCTGACAGGATCGTCACGACCTGCACACACGCTGCCTGGTAGGATAGTCACGACCCAGGCACACGCTGGCTGACAGGATCGTCACGACCTGCACATACGCTGCCTGGTAGGATAGTCACGACCCAGGCACACGCTGGCTGACAGGATCGTCACGACCTGCACACACGCTGCCTGGTAGGATAGTCACGACCTACGCACACGCTGGCTGACAGGATCGTCACGACCTGCACACACGCTGCCTGGTAGGATAGTCACGACCTACGCACACGCTGACTAGCAGGATAGTCATGACCAGACACAGGCAGGTGGTTTACGGCAGAGTGATGACCCGGCTGCAAAGTTGAGCTCACGGCGCGCGTGCGCACCTCGGAGTCCTCCATGTCGCGCTCCATGAAGTTGGCGCGTCTGGTGTCGCTGACGAACATGCGCGAGTGCGAGTCGTCATCCAGATCAAGCGCAGCGTTGTGCGTGTCCTGCGCCCCCGTTCTCGGAAAGTTCTTCATGCTCGATGTCTTGAATTCTGTGCTGCCGCGTGTCGGACCCGTATAATTCCTGTCGTAAATAGATACCAGGGAATGTCTGCCGTGATGAATGTCTGTAACACAAATTGAAAGAAGCAATTCACATGTGCTTCAAATGTGCTTGCGACGTTTATTTGCAGGACAGAATCGTGATCGGACTGATTTTAGGTTCAGATGTTACACGAAAGCTTTGCAGTTTAATCATGCGCAAGCATTTTCAACGACATAACATTAGTTAACCCAACTGTACAGACGTACTTACGACGCGAGCACAAGGGGCACTATTCCCCGAAACAAGCATCAACAGCACGGCCGTCTATAGGGAATTGTCCCAGCCTGTCGCCACCGTTCTCACTTGGCGAGGGGTTCGCAGTTGTGCAGCAGAGTTTTAATGCTGAGCGCCAGCTGGTGAATCACCTCCTTCTCGCCCTTCAGCTCGGCCTTTGGCCCGGCCGTGGTCGCCACGCTCGAGATTCGCTCCACGTGACGCAGATATAACGGCAACACCGCCTCCAGCACGTTGAGCATCTGGTGAGCGCGCCGGCCGTCGGCCGCGTACGCCACCACCGTCACGCACAGGTTGATGACGTCCATGATGGTGACGTCGTCGGTCTCCTCGTGGTAGCAAAAGTCGAGCGCTCGCAGCGGCTTCTCCATCGAGACGAGCTCGATGGTGTTGAGCGGGTCCGGTGACGGTGTTTCCAGCGAGATGAGCAGTCGGAATAGTGTATCCGGCTGGACCTGAAGAGCATGGAACCAATGACATCACGTGGACATTGCCAGCGCATAGCTGGGACAGTTTTGATGTGGTGGATGGTGGATGCCTCTGAGCTCTTTCTGCACAAGCCGTCGAGAAAGCACGATGGCAAGCTGATATCCGCTAGAGACAGGTATCGGCCATCGATATACTGGCGGCTGAAACTGATATCAAGGCTAGCCGGAGATGTAATTTTGGATTCCTTAGCACTGACGTCAATTTTTTAAACATTGTCCTGAAAACGTCTGATTTAGTTTTGTTCGAATAATATAGCATCCAATCATGTGATATATAGGCATGATTTAAGGTTGCTTTGTCATGGATACTTTTTTGATAATTCATTGTTGTTGGGGCTTGACAGTTCGGCAACGGTTTGTTCTCTAGGGTGTTTCACAGCCCACCACCCACATTTTGCTCATTAGTGGAGAACAGATGAAGTTCAAAGCGCCTTGGAAATAGCCTACAGGCCTCCCTGAGAGGATGACATTAAACATCTTTGATGCGTAGTGTAGCCAGGCATATACAACTGCTTTGCGCAGCAAGTGTTATATTAATGTCACCGCCATGTAAAGCGGCATATGGCACAACATTGAAGTAGCACAAGCATAAAAGAAACAAGACCAGAAGACCATAACCCTGGCATAGCCTGTCAGATCCGTCAAAAGCCGACTAACGGATCCGCCAACAGGCGACTAACGGACCGTTTACAGGCGACTAACGGATCTATGAACAGGCGACTAACGGATCAGTCAACAGGCGACTAACGGACACATCAAGAAACGACTAACGGATATGTCAACAGGTGACTAACGAATCCGTCAACAGACGACTAACGTATTAGTCGACAGACGACTAGCGGATCCGTCAACAGGCGACTATTTGATGCATGAGTCGACAGTGGGATGCTAGGTTCAGCCGACCTTGTTGGCATCGGCGTACGGCGAGTCCGTGTTGAGGTCCAGCATAGGTGCAATGCTACCGAGCATCTGCAGCACGAACGGCTTGCGATGCAGCACGTAGAACTGCTTGCAAATGAACTCCACTGTTCTGCAGAGCAGCGAGTTGGACTGGTGGTTGCTGTACACCTGCAGAATTGTCGGCATGATGAGCAGGTACCTGCCGGGCACACCATGACAGCGATTAATCATCAACGGGCAACGTTAGCGAATCCCACCTGCCACGAAACGTTTTTTGATAGCTAGTGAGATTTGCGAGTCTTGGGTACTCTTACCGGGTCTCGAATATGCTATGAGGGAAAATTAAGTGCAAGTTGCTAAGTTACTTGGATTTTGCAATACAAACTTTTACAAAATTGTATGCCAATTGTATTGTATTGATATATACCTATTGTTTATATAAATATACCAACACCAGACTCTTAGGTGTCTGGACACCCTCAGCATCTTTCAGAAAGTTCGGTTCCAGAGTTGCACATTGATCGAGGTATTATCTCCAACCGTTTTTACAGTTGATGTTTGCCTTCACAGATGACTGGTCATGAAAGTATCTTCTTTCCGATAGATGAAGCTTAAATAATTTATGAATGGGAAATCCATTCTTCAAAGAAACTCACAAACAGCCAACCAAGCGAATGAAATGCATCTACTTCCATCCTTCTCTCCCTTTCCTTCTTCCTGATCCCTTCTCCCCTCTCTGCTGCTTTCCTTCCCCGCCTCGCTCGAGGCGAGGACTACTCCATGCATCTTCTTCCGATGCTCCCTCAGGAGCGTTGCACACGTTCCAGGCGCCCGGACGGAAGCGGCGCACCCACCCGTTGCTGGAGAACACGTTCTTGAACTGATGGGCGGCGCTGATGTAGGTGGCCATCACCAGGCGGAGCATGGCGCTGTCCTCGCAGTGTAGCAGCAGGCAGCCGTTGACGACGTTGATGAACAGGTGGATGTCGCCCGAGTAGGCGAAGTTGCCGGCCATGCCCTCGAACATGCGCGACATCATCTTCACCCAGATCAGCTTGTGCATGCTGTCCAAACACTTGAGCTCCTGGCGATGGGCAGTTAAACGGATTCATGGAATGCTAGGCAAGTGTGTAATAGTTTGAATGGGACGAGATAAGTGATCATTGGGTTACGTGCATGTCAATAACTGAACCTCTCGATGAAATGTTGCCGAGAAATAACGCTCACTGTGTTTGAAATTGAACAAAAATACTCTTCGATGTAAATACAATTCAAAGCATGCAAAACGCAATCTTCAGTATGATGTATATATCTAAATTATTCCAATGTTTTATTTAAATATGGCCCCTGCGGCTCACGAGTTTCTAAGACACTTCATTAAATTCATTTTTGATGTGGAAGAAGACGATAATAAGTACCTTTCCCAAATGTCCTCCCCTGTACAAATGAAACTCCGTTTCCAGAGCCTTCCGGGGAAATGCTGGCAGCTTCGTGAGCTCCTCGTGCAGGAAGAACACGCGCTGGGCCACCTGCGCACAGCGGCCATGTCGTGACCAAGGAACAACACTCGCTGCGTCACTGACACTCAGTGTAGTTCACCCACAGGCCCGTCCTGGTAAATAACAGTAGCGGCCGCTCTCACAACGGAATTGCTGGGATTAATTTGCCATTAGGTCTGGTCATCCTATTTTGCTTTTCTAGTTGCAATTTTTGTTGCCACTCGTTACTCATAATTTGTATTAAAATTGGACAATAAAGAGCATACGATTGAAGTTAGTGTTGGAATGAAAACAGTCTGTGATCAATCGTATATTAGCTACCAGGACATTGGTTTTAAATCCCCTTGCAATGACCATGCCATCTGCAATATCTCCATGTGAAAAACTGTCATCTACCTGATCAGATCGCATAAGCATCGCCAGGCTCTTCAAAGTTTTTCCAATCTCCAGGAGCTTGAGGTAGAACACGTTGTTCTGCATGGCGTTGTAGGCCTCCTCCGGGTCCACGTGAATAAGACTTAGCTGTGGGTACTGGGAGCGCTTGAAGAAGTAGAAGTCGCGCACAAACGACTTCGGGTTGTGAATCACGCCTGGAAGGGCATTGACAGGCAGTCAGCTATGACAGGCTTTCCTCGTTCTATGCATATAAGAATGTACTCTTTTTGGCATCAGCTTGACATTTGTTACGAGCAGAGACGGAGTCCAAGCGAGTCTACTTACGAGTATACTCAACAGATGCTTATCTAAGCGACCCGGCCCTGCCCGACGCTCACGCTTTTTCAGCCCTAAACAACTTTTTGTCGCAGCGTGTCAAGCTCTAATTTTTCCATTTGGAATTTTATCTGGCATTTTAATTTTGTTTGTATTCAGTGTTCAGCACGATATTCTCTCTCAAGTACTCGCTTTTTATTCGAAGAAGTGTGTTTGTATGGAAACATAGGAGGCGCCCGTACAGCTGGCACCAACCAAGGGCCAGCCGGCCAGCCGCCGATCTCATGGCTATGTCATCATTCCAGGCGACCTGCGTGCCCCGAGGCTGGGTCGCTGTGTGACTGGTGTCAATACTGTGGAGATTGCCGTGTTGAACGGTTGTAAGCGGCATCAATTGAGCGAGAAGGCTGTGAGGCAGCAATGGGCCTCATAGCCCGTCTCTTGCTTTCGTTCATACAGCGCTGTAAAATTTGCGCATTATGCTGATTGGGATGGAATTGGAAATCAGATTACAGCAATTTATATAAGACTGAATGGCGATGTTTATTCTAGCCTGGCGTAATCCGAACAAGTACCGGACGTCATTAGGACTGTTGTATGAGAGAGAACAAGATGCCAACTATAGGCGATCGGTATCGCAGGCTCGCGAGTCACGCCTTGTCATAAAGCGGTGCCGGTACGGTCTGCAAGTGATGCGGGAAGAGCGTAGCGTCGTGACTTTGTACGCGAATTGCCACCACAAAATAACTTCCTTAAACAAAGGAGGCGAATTTTTCAGAGAAAATACTGCGATGAAAGTTGGTAAAAATAATGCTCTAAAAAACAGAGGTACTTCTGGATGAAAATGTGCAGCTTGGAACACTGACCACCTTCATTGATGGTTGGTCGGGCGGTTGGGTCTGGTCGGGCCAGGTCGAGGCGCTCATATGAACATCTTGTGTGTACGCATGAGAGCAGACTATTTCGATTTTCGTCGCGTCCCAACGCGTGAATACAATTTTAAACATATGTACTCAGCACAAATATGCATGCTTGTTCGCACCTGTTTTGTGATCCACCAGGAAATACGACCCGTACTCGTTATCTGGGATGCTGAAGAACTCGCGGACCTCGGCTAAGATCTGGCAGAATTGAGTGTCCTCTTGAATCGGGAACTGTGATGGAATTCCACCCGAGTCCGGCCCTGCAATGATCATGTGACAAGGTTTGAGAGGCTGTTTTACTGAGATGACCGTGTGCCACATTCCTAGCCGCGTGGAGGAGCTGTTTCTGTCTAAGCATATGTTTTTTAAGTGCATATCCAAAGGATAAAGTTGTCACACAAACACACACACACACACACACACACACACACACACATATATATATATATATATATGATACATAAAATATAGAATTCCCTCATAAACCAAACACCATATTGTCTTTGTCAGTTCATACTGCAATGACTCTGGACAAGAATCACCACGTCAGGCTCTTACCCCAAAATGAAATAAGTGTGCTCACCGGTTTATTTTTATGTTTTATTTCAAAGCATGTCCACACATGTCAGCATTTACAATATATTTCGATCTGTAACCTTTCCTATTTGTTCCCTTTTGGTGTCCCTTTCTATCATTGTGCCTACATTTTTTACATACTAAATTGGCTCTATACCTTGAAAAGAGTGTCACTCATGAATATTTTTTTTTTTAACTGGTAACACATGCCGAGGTGAGTAATGCAGTTAAGGCGCAAAAAATGTTAGCCCTCGCCCGATCGATTCGCAAGCAATGTAAGCTTCGACTGAGGGAAGAACGACGCGGTCGACATCGTTTACTTAGAATACGATACGTCGGAATGAACAATTGAGATCACTTTCGATTTTGGCTGGACGAGTGGATTCCGAAGCATATACAGCATTTGATTTTAGGTGAATTATTAAAGTCAAGGGATGGGGCCAAGGTCATGCCTGAACTACGTGACGGCTGTGGGCTGTTCCGCCAACCACTGTGTGGACTGGTCTCGATGACGATTGCTAAGTTATCTGCTTTAGAACAACATATTATGTCATTTCAATACGACTTTGAGATCTGGGTAAGGTCATGAAGTACTTAGGGAAATTGACCTCATGTGATCTCTGGTGAGTATTCAATCTTGGCGTCATTCTAGGGTAATTGTCTACGTTGAATTCCGATTTGGCGACCATCTGAATTCGAGAAAAGCATAAATGGATACCCCAAGCCAAAATGAGAATTCACGGTGGGCCATGACCTGACCTCAATGGGTCTAGTTCTTGGATCAGCTTATGATACTATGCGCTGAATGATATTCCACACAGGATATGTGGAGTTAAGAAAAATCGCTGAAATTGGTTAAAAATAGCGAAAATTGGAGAAAATAGGCTAAAGCTGAACTCAACTCAGGTCAGGTCAAGTTTTCGACAGATTTGGAACAATAAATGTGTAGGCATTGAAACATACTATGACTCCTGTAAGTTTGAAAGAATTCGGTTTACCCCTTATTTTAGATCGGCACCGAAAATTGTTTTCCAGGTTGATTTCTTTGACGTCATCTGTCAGTGACCTGAGACGATCCAAGGTCAAACCACTTACCAAAAATTGCGAAAACGATGTGAGAAAAGGTGAAGACAATTTTTTTGCGCGCCACGCGGGCCCGTTTCCTTTTCACAATTTCGAAACGTTTGTGGGCAGCTGAAAATTAAGAGTTATTGTCCCCAACGAAGTCGTTGAGGCAGCAATACCTAGTCGATTAATCCACTGCACTATCCAGATAGTGGCCATAAAAGGAAGGAAAATGTGCAGCACTGCATATGCATTCAATCGTTTGCAGCGTCCCTCTCGTCTTTTTTTTTGTGTGCAAGTTTGCCATTATAACTATCACAAATGTGCAACAGAAGGCTGTTTCTCGGAAAATAAAATAATGGCTCAGTCTGTGACTGTTCTCAGGCTTACCCTGCGGTCCGTGAACAAGGACACGTTTGGCGGACGGAACATTAGTTGTGGCCTACCTTGCGGCCCATGAACAAGGACACGCTTGGCGGATGGAACGTGGGTTGTGGTTTACCCTGCGGCCCGTGAACAAAGACACGCTTGGCGGACGGAACATCGGCTGTGGCTTACCCTGCGGTCCGTGAACAATGACACGCTTGGCGGATGGAACATTGGCTGTGAGCATCAGGATCGCGTCGCACTGCTCCTTACGGAAGATCTGCTTCAGATCCTTGAACAGAATGCCTTGGATTTCTGGCACCACCTGTATGGTTCAGGAATATGCATTAATTCCACGAAAAAAATGCAACACACTGCATGTTATCAGAATGTCTTCATGCCGCTAAATAAAACAGGTAGGTGAAGATGAGATGTTGAGCCGTCTGTGTCAGTGACGTCATCGGTGACGTCAATCTTTCGTCATCCAGCATTTCCTTAGGTCGAAGGTTAATACGGGCTTGAGCTTATGCTGAAGGCTGGACAGAATGTTTCACTAGATAACAATGAATTGAGAAGCTAAAACGAAAAAATAGCATGACAGGGTTATTATTTTCTGAAGCGCTGTTGTCATATAGTCATTCCTCACCCTACGTAGCCTAGCCTACGTAGTTAGGCAGAAGTTCCTATCAACTGCACGGTAAGGATAATTTGAACACCCACTAGCTTTTGCTTAAAACAAGATGTAAAGAAGCAGTAAACAGCGTGATGTAGTTTCACCCGTAAATCTGCAGAACTACTTGTAACAATTGCATATATGACGTCTAGTTCACCATTCAGGCTAAATCAAATTCGTCAATATCGAGGTGCTCCCAGCTACTCAGTTACCGCCAACGTTTCGGAATCGGATCGTGGTATACAAACAACCCTGTGGTTTAGTATGAGTGGCATGCATGCCGAAGGCTTCTGATAGCATCATGTTACTTGCAAAAGCCACTTAACGATGTCAGCTTAAGACCAACTGCGATAAAACATGTAACGAACTGTTCAAGTTGACGGTTTTATAACAGACTTCGCTTACGGTCAAATAAGCATAAGCAATAGAGCAATGCTAGGCCACATGCTGACCATTTTTATGATTCCAACACAAAAACATGGAAAGCGTCACTTTAGGCTTATATTAGCTCCCATATTTTGGAGCCGAATTAGCATGTACAATCTTCACAGTCAACCCTTATCCATTCATTTATATTCCGCAGGAGTTCTCATTTTACACTCCGGAGTGTCAGTGATGTATGTGCCCTCCAGACAGCTTACGTTATATTTTCGTGACCAGACATGATATATACTTGAAATTTGCCACATGTATAGAATATACAAATCGGAGTGGCAGACGCCAGTTGTTAATTCTGTTGCTTACTACTTGTGTCTGTAGAACCTTTGTGCATCGTGTATTTAAATAATATGGCCAGACTTGATGTCATTTTTGTCGTAGGGTGGCATTTCTGTCATCATTCCTCCATTGGATCATATTCGACTTTTATATATCTTTATATATTTTATATATATATATATCGACTTTAATATATCATTTATATGTTGTACAATTCATTTCACTCCTTACAAAACTATTTCAATGCTTCCCCTATTTCACTCATTTCGTTATATTTTTAATTCAATTCATTCACCATTTCTTTACACATACTTCTAATGAATTTTATATGTATGTATACCATATGTATCACTAGATAAATATTTTAGAAGTAAGCCTAACACCGATGGAGTGAGTGCGTGAACATGACTTCGATCTGATCTTGTCTCGTAGAGTGGTAAAATAAAGTCCATTAAGAGTAAGGTGTGTCCATCAATTGCATAAATGCAGAGTATGCTAAATTTAGAAGCTACCTCTTGAAACACTTAAGAGTAATCTCATAAACCTTTTACACGTTGGGAGCCAATTTGGCCTCTCGCACCACTAGGGTTTATCAACTATCGCTGTTCAAATCACAAAAAAAAATGTTGCTGCCGTAATCTGGCAAGTATGAATACTTTGAACGCGATCTGTCATGGCGAACAGAAGTTCCCATCATTTCCCCGTGATGTCTTAAACGGCTCTCCCTACGTTCAATATCAACTATGAACTGAGCCTATAAAGGGAGAGAATAGCAGTGCAGTGTTTTGCAGTCTTTATTTGCTGCGGATGATCGCCTTGAGATGACTTTGCCTGTGGATAACGTCTAACGCACGCTTAACAAAGCGGTACTGGACCAATGCCTCTGCCTAGGATCGGCTTTCAGGGGAGGGTCAGAACCTGCACATTATACTCACAGCCTATGGTTAGAACCTACACACCATGCTCAAATCTTAGAGTTAGAACCAGGACATCATGCTCACATCCTAACACACGAACTCGACAAAATTCCGCAAATCCAGTCTTCTGTGTCAATGTTTCAGAGAAGTATCCGCGAAGCTTGCATGGGTTCAGAAAGGCTGGTCATTGTCGATAGGCTAGGTAGCAAGTGCTCCTCACGGGCCTCAAAACTTAGCTGATACATGCTGTCGTGATAATTATAGCAATCACTGTCGCCTCTTGTCTCCACCGAATTATCTCTAAACAGAAGTCTTCACCAAGCGTTGGGCTGCTCGCTTACCATCCAGAGCAGCGTGAGCGAGTTGGCGATATTCTGCGTGGCGCAATCAGAGTTGGATCTGATCTGGAACATGATGTAGCCGACCAAGTAGTTGTAGAGTGCAAACGCCGTCTGAGGCGGCAGCTTGGGGAAGGTATGGATCAGCTTGCGCAAGTATTGGAGCATCACCTCTTGGCGCTCTCGTGTCAGTTTCTCCAGGAAGTGGCGCAAGAAGAGAGCGCTGTCCTCCACCAGGCACTGCCAGATCACCTAAAAGCAGGCATCTTGGTATCAGCTGACACTGTGTAGCTTGAAATGCCTAAAGCCGGCTACTTGATACCAACCGAAGAGAAAACAAGCGTTCCTATTCCATTGGGCAGAAACAATTACTTCGGCATTAAGTGACTAACAGACGCACGAAATCATCTCGTACAATGTTTCATGTTTGGGTGGATGTGGCCAAAACATTTTTGTCCAAGTGTGGTTTGGGGGAGAAAACGTTCGGTGGGATGGAGGTGGCGAAGGCAATGAAAATGCTTGATCAACCAAGATAAAAATTATCTTTCGCAACTAAGTTTAGGTTCTAAATTGGCAGAAATCCTTCCTTATTTCAAGACTGAGTTTTACTTCTAGTTTGGTAAAAGGGACAAAATTATTGCTTATCAAGCATATCACCACCAGAGCAATGCTGCCCTGTTTGTGGGCTATTCCTGATCTTGTTTGGTTACCGACAAATAGTCTCGGAGACACGTGTTTGTCGGCTCTTCCTCGTGGTGATCCGGTAACATCAAATAGTCTCGGAGACACGTGGATCCGAGCTCGCAACTCCAACATCGCCGCCGGTCCAAAGCAGGTCGGACGACAGACCTGCTCGCCCATGCACACCGCGCAACCTCGATCACCGACTTCCAGCCACGCCCACCACGACGGCGGCCAGACGTGTGCCCGGCCGGCCGGCGTACCCGCTGTGCCACGCCCACTACCCGCTGTGCCACGCCCACTACGACGGCGGCCAGACGTGTGCCCGGCCGGCCGGCGTACCCGCTGTGCCACGCAGTAGACGGCCACTCCATCTTGTGTGACGGCCGTGTCCTCCAGCAGGGCGATGATGCTGGTGGCGGCCGTGCACAGACACGACGGGAACATCTGCGGCGCCGACTGCACGTGTGTGCCGCGCAGCGCCTCCGCCTGCTCGTCGTCGTTGGCTGCACGGGCGAGCAGCAGGCGGGGAGGTTAAGGAGGGCGGCGGCAGGTCAGCAGCGGTGACCGGCACAGACGAATGGTGCGTGAGTCGGTGTCACCGTGTCGCGGCACAACACTCACGGAGTTGATTACTCTTCTAGTGTGAAACAGATTCGCTTAGTTGTATGAGTAATGTGCAATATTTGTCGCATTTTACGCGGATGGCATTGTTGAAGGGTAGTGCTCAAGTTACTTGAAAGTAAAGGCATGCTCAAGAATAAATATGCAGAATATTGACTAGGGTGAGCTTCGACAAATTACTTCACCATTCAGACGTGCGTCCAGCATCACGGCATCATCACGTCCAGCATCACGGCATCATCACGTCCAGCATCACGGCATCATCACGTCCAGCATCACGGCATCATCACGTCCAGCATCACGTCCAGCATCACGGCATCATCACGTCCAGCATCACGGCATCATCACGTCCAGCATCATGTGCATTTTCTAACCTCCGATCTGGTAACAATGCTGATAAAACCTCATAATGTGGTCGAAGTTGCCGTCCGAAGTGCGGTTGCCCAAAGTGGAGGACCGCAGCTCAAAATTGCCTGTAAAGTTCCTGGTCAATGTCTAGGCGAGCCAGCAGGCCAGTTTCATGCAACCAGTTCGCACAAGCTCCCAGAGAGTAGCTACGAAAAACACTACTGCATCATGCTGAGAAAATGGCAAAATTGAGACATGTTATGTACAAAGTAGCAACATCTAATATACTTCAATCGAGCGAGCGATGTACTGCACGCTGACAATGGGGCTAAAAACGCATCACACGCACGAACTACCGTCTCAGAGCTTCTCTTACGACATGGTATGCACATGTAAAACGAATCGGTTCACGAACCAAGCGTACAACAAGTCACCCGATTTAGTGGGCATTTCTTCAAAGTAATCAGCGTATGCAAAACGCGCATAGACGCAAGTGCAACACGGGTCAAATGGAGCTCACGTACCAATTTGTACTATTAGTGTTTCATGTCAGTTGCCATGTGTTGATGGCATGACAACGGGCCAATCATGACAGAGGTAAACCTAATTTAGCACGCAATTACAAAATCGTAGTTGCCGTAGGAAACGAAAGGTTTCTCATGACCTGGGCCACATTTCTACTCCATACTATTTTCTAGCTTTGACCCTGATGCACTTCACGATGTGCCAAGATCTTGAGCGCCAAAAGCAGTGAGCTTCTCACGCAGGTACACTAAAGCAAAACTTGCGTAACAAACGTCCATACGAGCTCCTCGGGTTGGATCGTCGCGTCACCGCCGGCCTATCAGTCAAGTGCAGTTCACCTGAACTAACCAGCGCAGCCTGGTTCTGGCTACCCCGACTGGCACACGCATAGCACGACTAGAGGAAAATAGTTGACGGAGCGTAGGCGCGCGCCGCTCACCCTCCTCATGGTCATCGCCGGTCACGTGACAAAAGCTGGGCTCGTGTGCCGCCTGAAATGTGACCGGCACGGTGCTGATGCGGTAGTTCTCGCGATCCAGTCGCTTCTTCTCCTCCTCCTTCTCCAGGGCGATCTGCACCAACTCCGCCTGCTGCTTCCTCCTCGTCTTGCCGGCCGACACGATGGAGTGCAGCTCCTCCTTCAAGGTGACGTCCTCCACCTTGCTCTTGACCTGAGTGAGACAGCAGAGACAGGGTAAACTGGTATCCAGGAGCCAAGTGGTGCTGCCGGGGCGTCATAGAGACAGGGTAAACTGGTGTCCAGAAGCCAGGTGGTGCTGCCGGGACGTCATAGAGACGGAGTCAGCTTGTGCTCAGGAACCAGGTGGTGTTGCCGGGGCGTCATAGAGACGGAGTCAACTGGTGTCCAGGGGCCAGGTGGTCCTGCCGGGCCCCCATGGAGACAGAGGTACACCTGAGACGGCACGATGACAGCAAACGCTATGAACAAAGCTCAGAACACACAGCAGCGCAGCTCCGGCAGAAGCAGGTCACCCACCTGAGGCATCCAGGACGGATCGACCACAGGCAGGGCTTCGATGCCTATCTTGGGAGAGGGCAGTGTGAACTCGATCCCGGGCGGCGGCACCTTGAAGCCCAGGTGAGCAGTGTCCTCCATCCGTGACCAGCACTGGTAGCGGAAACGCCACAGTGCTTGGAACCTGTGCAACGGCGCCAGCGTGAGCGAACACTCCAAACCTCAGCAAATGCTGTGCTTAGCATGATGTCACACATTGCTTCACACCTCCAGCACTAGTAGCGGTGCTATTCTTGCCTCAGGATGCTGTTGGTCCGTTCCACGGGATCTTCGTGTTGCAGATTTCTCATCAATATATCAGTGGTGAACCCAGGGATCTTGACAGCTGATATTATACATAGTGACGCCGCAGAGCTAGCCACCTGAGAAAAATCGATGCGTGTCACCTGGGTTTGGGTCAATTGCAAGCACTGCACGTCATGCTGGTGGTCTGATACCGGACTCAAATAATTCCTACTGCCCCAAACTGCCACACATGTATGTTTTGCATCGTACCAATTGCATGTGGACTTGCTGTCAACTGCCTTGTCCGCTAGCAATCGTCTCGCGTAATATCCTAAGAACGAAATCAGTACTGATCACGTCAGTCTACATGCAGGCTGCCCACTTTGTTCTACAACAGCAATCCCGCTTGTCAATATTGTGGAGCAGGAGAAAGGAGTAGGCTATGCATGCATTTGTATGTATATGCATATGCACACATATACATACACATACACACACACACACACACATATATATATACATATATATATATATATATATATATATATATATATATATATATATATATATATATATATACATATGTGTGTGCATATATATATATATATATATATGCATCTAATGGAACACAGCACTATGTCATTGATACACCTAAGCATGTTTGTATAGCCTGTGCGGGCAGATATCGTTCTGTGATGCTGATTATTTACCTCGTGGTCTGTGTCCAGTAGCAGATGCCACATGGCGGGGAGCACCTGCAGCAGAATATCTTCGGACAAAACCACCGCGCACTTGGCCAGGAGGTTCAGTGGAGTGTGGAACAGCGTGTGTACCTGGAACAGTTTGATCAGTGGTTGTGGAACAGTGTGTATGCCTGGAACAGATTAATCAGTGGTTGTGGAACAGCGTATGTACCTGGAACAGTTTGATCAGTGGCTGTGAAACAGCTTGAATGCCTGGAACAAATTAATCAGTGGTTCTGGAACATCGTGTGTACCTGGAACAGTTTAATCAGGGGCTGTGGAACAGCTTGAGTGCCTGGAACAGATTAATCAGTGGTTCTGGAACAGCGTATGTACCTAGAACAGTTTGATCAGTGGCTGTGAAACAGCTTGAATGCCTGGAACAGATTAATCAGTGGTTCTGGAACAGCGTGTGTACCTGGAACAGTTTGATCAGTGACTGTGGAACAGCTTGAGTGCCTGGAACAGATTAAACGTGGTTGTGGAACAGCGTGTTTGCCTGGGACAGAATGATGGGTCGAGTGTGGAACAGGGTGAGTGCCTGGGGCATATTAATCAATGGTTGTGCGTAGATGACTTGCAGTTCTCCTCATTGCTTCCCTAGCTGGCCTTTTTCCATTGTGGCGGGCCGGAAAATCAGCAGTTCATCTCGCCAATGGAACTCTGTATAAAAGTCACTGAATGACACAATGTCGGTGTTCGCCACAAAGGAGAGCGATATAACTGTGGAAAAACTATTAAAAATGAACAAAAAAATGTGAAAATGGTTATTTTCTTCCCTCTTTTCCGACAGAGGAAATTAAATGTAGAACGCCAGCTGGCTTTTTTATATTCGGCGGGATGCAATACTGGACAAATGGTTAGTTTGCTGTTCAGTGCAGGGCTAGAAATTGTTTATTAGCTTACATTGGTCACAAGCTGACATTAATCACAAGCTGACATTGACCACAATCTGACATTGATCACAAGCTGATATTGATTACAATCTCTCGCTCCCTGCCCATGACCCCGGTCCATTGCCGGGTACTTACTTGTGCAGTGATGTACTTGACAATGGGCGGCTCCTCCTTGGGCGGGCGCCGGTCAGGCCCGCTGACGGAGCTAGTCTCGGCAGCTCCCCGCTCCACATCCGAGTCGAGAGTCTCCTTTGAGTGGTGCACGCTGCCTGTGTTGAGACCAAGCCGACCGGCCATACCGTCCGGGTTCCTCTCGATCCTGTCAATCCCGGACCTCACATCGATAGCGATTCGTTCGCGAAACACTACGTTGCAAGGCGTTGGCCAACACGACTGATTGAACTGGAATTCCTTAACCCTCGCCTGGCCCGCCGGCAATCCACCTCTTTAAAGCCACCATTTAACTTTCGATCTACGTACGCTAGGATACAATGCAAAACATTGTTTGAAAGCTCTGGGAATGGAGAGCTCGAAACATACTTTAGATTTACATGTTGACTGATAATGAGGCCACCAGAGGTCATAGTGGGTTGATATACGAACATCGATTTAAATTCACGGAAATCGTAAAAAAGCAGTTGGATTCATTTCGATATTAATTTTCAAGAATTACCATAGATGAATGTATATATATTGATCATCGTGAAAACGGGCCAGGACGGGGTATGTCATATCGGTCAGAATCAGGCCTCAAAACAAACCTCCAAACTATGTATGTTAGAGATGTACGGAAAATGATATTGTCAAACCAGCATAGCCTAGGGCTCATACCACGTCATATTTCTTTATTTTCGGCCATGCTGAGGTCGCTAAAGTTCATAATAGGGTAACCCAGCGACATGACCTTTAACTTGAAGAATGACCTTGAAAATAGCAATATATATACATATATATCATATATATTAATTCAGATAATTATGTAACCTATCGCGATCAAACTAGTAAGTCTCCAGTTGGTTCAGGCGGCTAACGCTATTTTCGTAACGCGCAATTTATCACATGATTCCAGATACTTCACGTTCACTTTTTGAGCTCCCTTTGCCAGAACTCTTCACAGGCAATCAAAAGGCGGAAAAACTTCGAAGACCCGGGAAAATGAAGGCAAAGAAAAGTACCAACCCCACGTATACATTCCTCTAAAACTACGCTTCCTGCCGCGCACCTATCCCGCTTGCCGACGCTCTCCTTGCGTTTGACGGGGCTGCCCTGTGCGCTGGTCTCTGTGCGGCGGATTCGGGAGCGGTCCTTGTTGCTACTCTGTCGTGAGCTGCCCTTGGAGAGCTCTGTCGGTGGATTGATCATCTGGTCCTCGTTGTAGACCTGAAGCACAGACAATCACCTCCAGATGGTGCATCGAACTCATTGGGTGAAGCAGCGAAGCCGCGTGGAAGAACCTCGATCTGGCATCCCGCCTCGCGAAAATTGCTATTTTGCGATCACACATTGATGGCCATGACATTGCAAGCGGTGAGGACTATGCAATTGCAAAACACAGCGGTGAGGACTACGCGGAAATTGCAAAACACGGGGTGATTGTGTTCAGCTGATCGCCGTTGTAATGTGTGCGACAGGGTTTCGTGCTGAGAAGGGCTCACGCCAAACACCCTGAGCCCGAAATTCGTGGTGTCGACTCACCGTCTTCACCGCCTTGATGAGCCGATTACAGGCGCGCGCCAACCGCTTGTAGCAGGTGGGCTGACAGAACTGCTGGTGGCGACAGGTGTAGTTGAGGCCGGTCATCATCTCGGTGGCGACCTTGACCCAGGGCAACTGATCGGGCACGCAGAAGTCGTCCGTGTCGGCGTCACTGGGCGTGTCGGCCAGCTGTTCATCGCTCAGCATGCCGGGCGACTCCTCGCCGCTGTGCTGGTCGCTGGTGCCGCTGCAGTCGCTGATTGCCGACACCTTGCGACGCGACTTGATGCTGTCCGACCGCTTGATGGCTGAAATGAGGACGATGAGGCAGTGCAATGGTGACAGTGTGCGCCTCACCTTAGTTATATGCTGAGCGATATTGAACCAGCATAGAGCACCATCAGGGAATGTACAGTGCGAGTGAGGGCAAGAGACGGGCTATGGTGCCTATGACTTTGACTAAGTGCGTTGACTACGACCTTAACTAAGTGCATTGCAGAAAGCACTCCATCACAACCGAAATTTCCTGCAATCCTGCCGAAATCGAGGCGATCGGTCAGAAATGGTGCACGTATCGCATGCTCAAATTTGAATATGCTATGCCAAATTGTCGAATTAGCTAGAGTTATCAGAGTACCACACCATGTCACTTATTTTGTCTCACAGCCTCCCGCTAAGTTTATGTCATATAAGATCGTGCAGTGAGGCAGCCTCCATTCGACTGACACCGGTCATGTGGTTGGCCGGCCTCGGAGCGCGCAGGTCATGTAGCATGACGACATAACCATGTGGCCGGAGGTTGGCTGGATGGCCTCTAGCCGGTGCAGGCTCAGCCGGAATCGGCTGGTTCCGCATTAAAGTATTTTCTTCGAACAAAAGTGCGTGTAATTCAAAAAGAATATTGTGCAGAAAACCGATCTTAATCAAAAGCAAAAGATGAAGTCTAACTCTGGATGTAAGAACTAGGACTTAGAACACTCAAAAAGAAAGACAGCTGGCCTAACCCGTCTCGGGAGGGGGTTCATTATACGCCCCACTATAAGATATTCCGCGGATAGTGAAAAGACGGCGAGTTGTCGCGCGCTAAAATTTGGCACACCTTTTCCCACATCAATTTGGCATGTTGTGTGAAAACATTGCGGTCATCTACGGTCAATGAGTTATTCAAGGTCAAGTGGGGTCACATCCGAAAAAGTTCAACTAGTTGTCACGCTTTAATGGATAAAGATATTTTAATTAAATTTTCAGCGTTTGCGTATCTTTAGGGATGCAAAAGCGCACCAGAGGAACTTGGAAATTTGTAGTTTTTGATGACTTATTAGTTTTCCATGTTCGCTCATTAGGGTTAAAATCGAATAATTTGGTTAGGGTAATAATTTTTCGGAGGGAAAGTTAGCTTAAAGCAACGTTTCACGTTCCGCCCTATTAATTAGAGAACAAAATTCACGAAAATTGACAACTCAAAGTTGTGAAAATCTCAAGAAATTAAAATGTTGAATTTTGGGCGGGCAAAACAAATCAGGGTCACGGTCGATTTCGACGTCATTTTCTGACTACAAATTATTTTATTTTTAAAATGTCCACCAAAATGAATTCCTCAGAGCCGAAACAATGATGTCAGTCGTGATCACATAGACCCCTAGTGACGTCAATTTTGGGGGTGAAAATTTTGGGGGTGGTTTGGGCCCTACTCGTCGAGCGCCTTCCCATGACACCGCTTTCGTTTTCATGCAACGCTTAGTTTGGAAATTAGAGGGGGTATATAAGGACCCCCCCAGAGACGGGGTGTGAGGATTTGACCGGAAAGACTGGGTTAATAAGCGTGACGGTCGGGCCAGGCCGACATGGCCCGATTGCTTGTGCGAGCTTTTGTCGTACATACATGGCAGTAAGCTAGCTCGGGTTTCGCCCTCGCTCGTTATAAGTGCTACCCGATGTGCTGAGTTGAGAGTGACTGTAGCCAATGTCTGCTTTAGTGGGGCAGGAACCGGATCGTCTGGGGCGCCTACTGCGCAGACAAATATCTGGCCGTTTTAGGAACCTATTCCTGTTCCTGAGTCATGTCGTCCCAACTCCAAACTAATATTTCACTGTTGTCATTTGTTCGCCTTTGTCCATCTACAAGACGGCTTGTATTATAATTGGGAATAGAGAAGTTATTGCGTCCAGGAGAGAATACTGACGCAGGTAGCTGAAAACATACGACGGTATTATCTGTGCTTCCTACTGATTTTTTTAAATTTAGATAGGCTTCGCGCGGAAAGGTGACCCGAAATATTAGATAATGCTGCTGATGCTGAAGGATAATGAAGCGTAGCTGGTAATCTACCGTTGCAGATTAAGGTTCCACATAACGGAAGGAGATCCTATTTGTCCGCCATCTGCCGGTGCCGGGATGAGGGAGTGGGGCGAGGGTGGAAAAAAACTGGACGTAGAAGTTGGACGGCTGTTTAGTTAGATGTCAATCGTAATGTGCTGCATACGAGAACGCATGCTTTCTAAGTATGCAAAAGGAAATGGGTCGGGGTCAGGGTTGGAAATACAGGCTGTTCTTGGATTTTGGGCATACAGAACATTATCTTCCCCGGAAAATTGTTCTTTCTTTTTCTCATTTGGATGTTGAATCGTGCTGCTTGACAATGAACTGCTCTGTGATAAAGCACTCAAGAAACACTGGAAAGTGCAAGCTGTGATTTTAAAGTCAAAGATTTCAAGAGTGATATCCTCTCCATCTTCGATTACCCCCCCCCCCCCCCCCACACACACACCAAAAAATATATATCCCTTTCCACATCCAGGACTACAAATCACAAATCCAACCCTGGTCTGTGGTCTGGATGGACATGTCTTGATGGGGTTCATGGCATGGCATAATGATGCCACTCATGAAGCCAATGCAGCTTTCAAGTCGTCTATTGGAAATTCCTAGGCAAGCATTTCGACAGCATATTCGTAGTGCATGCAATGAGTTTCCAAGCAATACATCAGCTAAAAAAGTTCCAGCAATATTTAAGCCAATAATGAGGATCCTCCCTTGGTCCAACAATGTCCTATACATAGACAAAACTATGTTTTGATAGCATGAAAACTACTAACATTCGACGTCCGGATCGCGTTCCTTGGCGGCGCCCTTGCGCAGCTTGATGGAGCGTCTCCTGCAGGACGAGTTCGAGAAGCCGGCGCCGCCACTTCTCTTGAGCAGATGACCCCTGGCTCCGGCCGCTATACGCGCCGTTCTCGTGCAGTCCTCCTGCATCAGCGTGTTTTGGCTGCTGCACAGACTCACTTCGTCTGGCTCGTGCAGCACGAAGCTGATCTTGCGCTCGGACGAAACTGGCGCGTGCTCGCCACTGATGGACTGCAGACTCTGCGCCGACGTCTGCGAGTAGCCCATGCTGCTGAGCGCCGTCGACCAGCGGCGAGAGCCAGCCGGCACGCCCAGCGAGCCGCCCAGCATGCTGGGCGCCCGCTCGCGCTGCGGAAGTTGGAAGGTGCGCGGCAGCAGCGGGTACGTCTCACGCATGAAGGCGGTGATCTCGTGCAGGAGGACACAGCAGACGAACCGCAGCGCCATCGGGCAATCCTTGCCGCTCGGGTTGACGCTGGCTGGAATGGTAGATAGGCTTGTGGAAGTTTGACGTCAGAACCGGGTGAATAGCACGAGTTGCGAGCATGACGCGTTTTGATGCGTGAAGCTAGATGAGGTGCTGTTGCAAACATTCATAGATGGTTTAATGGATCCGAAAGTTACGTTGAGGTAGGGGTCAGTTAGACGAAACAATATATCAGACCCTGTGAGAGCATGCAACAAACAAACAGCAATATCTAGAGAACATCGATATCGATAGACAAGCTGCAATATCGACCTGTGAGAACATCGACCTTCAGTGTGAAACTCATCAACCCTCTATCTAGAGAACATCGACCTATGAGAACATCGACCTTCAGTGTGAAGCTCACCAACCTTCTATCTAGAGAACATCGACCTGTGAGAACATCGACCTTCAGTGTGAAGCTCATCAACCTTCTATCTAGAGAACATCGACCTGTGAGAACATCGACCTTCAGTGTAAAGCTCATCAACCCTCTATCTAGAGAACATCGACCTTCAGTGTGAAGCTCACCAACCCTCTATCTAACTCACCAACCCTCTATCTAGCTCACCAACCCTCTATCCGCCCTTCTTCATTCCATTAGCCATTCGCGCTAAGCTGATGCAGAACATCTCTAATCCATTTCTAAATCAGCTCATGCAGATCCATGTTATGTCAAAATAATTCAGATTCGCATGAATGTTCTCTGATATGGGTGCCAGATAACTGCTCGCATTCTGCATATCATAACATTCCAATGCTTAATTATAGGTGTTCTATGGATGAGCGTTTGAAAGCAATCGTATGAAGCATATCGTTTGCATGCAACATTTGAAACACAACCGCAGCACAAAGTCAGTAGGTGAATAACGCAGCGTTCCATCCAGCTTTACGCAATCACAGCACAAAGCCAGTAAGTGAATAACGCGGCGTTCCATCCAGCTTTACCTTCGTCCAGGAAGTCCTCTTCATCATCATCCAGTCTGAGCTGGCGCTTCCTGACGTCGTCCAGAGCATGGCTGGCGCCGTCACCCTGACGTCTGCTGTCGCTGCTGACTTCTGTCTCCCGCAGAATCGTCTCCAGACGCACTCCAAGGGCCTGAAACAGAACGAGAAGTCGTCGCCAGTGAAGACATTGTTGGATTGTGCAATACTCCAGTGTTTGAAGTAAGCCTAATCTAAAGTGCACAAGCCCACCTACGCAATATCACATAGTTATAGAATGGTAGCCCTAATCCATACATGGTGTGACGGGTTATAACTTTTGCAGGCGGCGGAGGGTTTTGTTCATTTCTCTGTCTACAATGCATGTTCTAAAAATTAGCAAAGTTTCTCATAGAGAATATCCCTTCAAATTCTTTCTACCTCGCTATGCAGTTGATTTCTAAACTTTTGGCAGAGGCGATGTAGGGGACAACAAATGGAAAAAGCAAAATTGGCATTTGTTGGTTGGCATTACATTCATGGACACATGTTCTTGCAACAGTTGTGAAAACTTTTCTACCTATCTTTCCGCGTAAATGGAATGACATTTATTTGAAAAGGTTGCCGCGCTCAGGGCACAATAATGATGGGCAACATTACTTAAATTAAGACCTAAGAACAGTCTAACCAACTAAGCTATCGGGGCGTCGAATAAAATTTTGATCAGTCTTCATAAATATTCAGATGATTAAAAATGGGAGTACGCGTACGGTTTCGTTCCATCATTGTTGTTCCATCCGTTGGTATCAATAGGTTTCGAGTAAGTTAATCATACAAGACAGACCAATATGAATGGGTCCCAAAATTGCGTCGAGGTAGGGTTCGATGAGAGTAAGCAATACCTCAGACCTAGTCGATTAATGCAATCTATGTCACTTGCAGGCAACTTTGTTTTATAATTAGTTTGAATATGAATGGGAAAGGGCGCGATCAGAGGCGCGGCGGCCTCTCCCCCCCCCCGCAATAAAAATTCACTGGATCAAGCAATACATTTTGAGATCTTCACCACGCAAGAATATAAGTTTTCGGCGCGCGAAGCGCCGAAAGCGGTCTTTATTTCTTCACATTTTTGGGGGAATCGGACCCCCATTAAAAAAAACGTACTGGCTGCGCCCCTTGGCGCAATTATGCACATTACTTCAGGCGGGGGCAAAGCCCGAGCAAGTCACGTGCCGTGCATATGCGATGGAAGTGGAGGAAGGTTGCGACCCCATGTGACCCGATGTGACCCGATTCGACCCGATGGCACCCGACCCAGGTCGGCTCTGACGGCCGGACGACCCAGGTCGGCTCTGTCGGCCGGACGACCCAGGTCGGCTCTGTCGGCCGGACGACCCAGGTCGGCTCTGACGGCCGGACGTTACGCCTGTGAGAACTTGCCAAAGACAAGAACCAAGCCAATGACCTGGATTACAGAAAAACGTACTACATTGTTCTTTTCTCGCACATTGACTTCGACAATAACATTTCCTATAGGACCGGAGTCATCAGGCCAAGCACAACGTTAAATGTGTCAAGGTATGTACGTCGGTTAATTTTTCAATATGTCGTTGACACACTAATGTTTCCATTAAACAAAAATGTGTTGCTCCCTTTCTCTCACCTCTGCCCACTGGAAGAAGAGCTTGCCGGCCGCGCGCTGCAGGATGTGCGTTCGCTTGGCCCCCGTGATGGGCTTGTTGTGCAGCGGCCCACTGCTCCGGAACAGCGGCAGGTTCAGCTTCATCCAGCCCGGCCACATGCCTTTGTTGCACCGGTGCACAAAGTGGGCACACTCCAGGTAAAAGCAGGCGCGCGTCGCCACGGGCACGCCCGGCTGCATCAGGGACAGAAATAGACACCACACACATGTAAGTGTATATCAACTGCACCATCTTGTCTCGCGAACTGCTTCAAGGTATCATTTTCCACTCCAACAGCGCATCGTTTTTCTGTCATTTCTTCGCAAATGAAATCGGAAACAGTGGGCATACTTGTGTACATCAGTACGTTTTCTAACTGGCCAGGCATGGCTCACGGACTTGGAACACAACATGCAAGGTTCGGCCTATGCGGTGAAAGCGGTGGCCTTACCAATGTGAAAGCGGTGGCCTTGCCAATGTGAAAGCAGTTGTCATACCAACGTGAAAGCGGTGGCCTTACCAATGTGAAAGCGGTGGACTTACCAATGTGAAAGCGTTGGACTTACAAATGTGAATGCGGTGGCCTTGCAAATGTGAAAGCGGTGGCCTAACTAATGTGAACTCGGTGGTCTTACCAATGTGAAGGCGGTGACCTTACCAGTGTGAACACGGTGGCCTTACCAATGTGAAAGCGGTGGCAACAAGAGGAGCGTCTGGCACTGTCCCTGGTGCCGCTGACTCCACCAGCAGGCTCACACTGAGAAGACAGCACTGTTTGTTGCCCGGCGATTACTCAGTAACCTTGAATTGCATTCATTTGCAACGGCTTTCATATGCATGCAGGTAATGTTGTTGAGTAAAAACCATCATCATTGTTTGGATCCTAGCAGTGCATGGAAGCACTTCAGGTGGTTTGGGGAGATATTTCTCCTGGTCTAGTTCTCGGTGTGAACATTGCACGATCACACTTAAATGGCTGCATGCGTAGCCACCTGTAATGTAGCTCATGAAGAACACAAACGAAAGTTTTGACAGCGAAACTTTGGCAGGGCACAACTTTAGGAAGCGAGCAATGCACTACCTGCTGCAATGTAACAGCAATGTAGCTGTCGGATTCGTACTATAAAATGGCAGACCTACGTACATTTTCATGCCGTTTCTGATGGCTGCCGTATTCACCAGACGGCATTCCTTGACGATCATGTACTCGAGACTCTGGGGATAGCCGTCGAAGTCCCACGAGTTGTGTCGACTCCGATCTGTTAGAGCAGGGTGAGGTATTAACCATAATGGTTCCCACATCATTCATGAGGTATCACAACAGAAGATATATATTTATTCTTTGCTGAGCTAATTATTGGGAAAATGTTGGAAACTATCGGAAAAATGAGTCTAATGTACGCAATAATCGACTTTACGCAAGTAATTGCCTGTGGTCAACTGCATTATATCATCAATGTCCTAAATATTTGATATGTACTTGCGCCGTATAACCAGTAGTATTTTCTCAGCTATAATTACACGGCATGCAGCTTTTCGTGTAGCTTTCCGTGTTATGCTGAACCAGTGGTCTACATAGCCTATCGATTGCTATGTTGCTGACGATGGGGTGTAACAAGGGGACCAAGGGGAGACATGTCCCATAGTCTGGAACCTTAACAACTGATGCTACCCTAAGTTCGATGGGCGTTGGCTAGAAAGCATGGGCCTAAAAAGCAGTTTACTCGTCCTATTGCTTTCGGCAGTTTGCTGCCGGCTGGATTATACTATGTCTGCCAGTTCCTGGCATATCTTCCGGTGTTCGCTATCAGCAACCGCAGTGTTATGCTGAATCTGCTTCGCATACCTGGCACATCTTCCGTCATCCCTTCTCTGCGACGGCTTCTTCCGAAGGCGAACCGACTAAGGTGGTCCTCCATCCTCTTCTTCGCTCGGCTAAGGCTGAGGCTGACGTTCCTGAGGACAGATCAATGTATTGCCGCCCAGCGCATCGATTGCTTTGTCTCATTTCCACTTCTTCTGATAGTATGTTGTTTGGATATTGGTTGGCTTGGCTTGGAAGGCTATTTACTGGCTATTGGAAGCATTAGATTAACCCTGGAACTACTCGGGAGGGGGAACATTCTCCCCCTCATGGTTGTCAGCGGTGGACATCAAACACATAGCCCGATCTCACTCGACTTTGGCATACCTTCTGGAAATTCAACAGGGGATCTCATGATGTTCGGTTTTTTGTCGCGGGACCCAGAGTCACTAAACTAGACGAAGTGAAATCTAGGTCAGCGATTCGGAAAAGGGCGATTTTAAGATACTTTTCTTCAAGAGCTGTTATCAATGCAGTTTCAAAGATACCTTAAAGGTTTGCATATCGATGTGTAGGTGGTGGTGGATTTGTGCTTTAGGTACTTGTCCAAAGACAAACCCAAAAATTATTTAGGTAACCTCAGAGCATGCTACATGCTACAATATCAGGTCAAGGTCCAAACTAAACTTCTGTTTCCATGCTCCGAATTTACAGCCTAATAATCATAACGCAAAACCCGGAATACATATCGTAGAGCGCATGGTTGTCTATAAGTGTGTAGACCGCAGACTACTATCCGGTCACGGAGGTGCAACACATCATGTGTACCTGTACCCTCTTCGCATGGCTCTGCTATAAGTGTGTACAGCGTCAGGTCACCATCCGGTCGGGTCACGGAGGTATGAAACATAATGTGTACCTGTTACCCCTCTTCGCGGAAATGACCAATTGTCGATTGCATGCTTGTATTACATGAGTTGATATGTCTTCTGTATATTTCCATGTATGCACCTTTCCGCAGTCATCCTATGTCAATGACCTCAGGTGACTCGGGTTGGCCTACGTTAATTATCTTTTGCAGAAAATTGTCATCTATGGTAGTTTTCAACGTTGGATTCGAATTCAGCACTATTTGATCCCACTAAGTGCCAATATTACCGTAACAAGGAATAGGCCTTTCGTGGTCAATGACCCAGGTAACCTGGTGTGATCCAAGTTGACCTTACAATACATTATTTTCGAGGATAGTCTTCTGTGCCACATTCGAATTCACCACTCCTTTTTACCGGAAAGTGCACAAAGCGGTGAGTGATGAAAATGTGAAAAATGTTGGTTTCATCTAGTGCATTTCTGGTTGCTAAGAGGGGATCCGGACCCCCTTAACAGCGCCTTTTGCCTCCTGCATGTGATCTTGACCTTAAAACATCTTAATATTGATAATACAATGAATGGTGTTCACCCGAAAGTCAGCTGGGTAATTATGTTAGATTGAATCTGCAAATGTCATTTCGTCAGCCGCTAGGAGCCGAAAACCGGAAATCAACGGTAAAAAGTGAACAGTTTATTTACACAACTGAACAGATGAAGGATGACGCTTCGCGCCGATGAAAGTCACGTTTCTCTACGTGGTTTAGAACATAAGTTCAAGGGGTCAAATTCTGCTCCCTTATCCCGGAGAGAAGTAGGAGTAGGTCTGCAGGCGGCAGTTCTAGGGTTAAGGTTTGCTCGGCCAGCTCTGAACATTTCGAGACTACCGAATGAAGGAGATGGAGAAAATATGGTGGGGAGGATGATAGCTATGGTGAGGTGTGGGGCGGAACACGACGAGTGCAAGCGGTTGTAGTGTGACAGTAATACTTACGAGAACGAATTCTAGTGGATTCAAGGCCGCACCATACCACACTAAATATTCCAGTATTTCGCGAAATTCCACATGAAAGGTCTGCAATACATTTTCCGATTTTTTTGGAGGAGGAGGGGGGGGGGCAATTACCACCTGGGCCACAAGGTGTGGTCCAGATCAGGCGGGCATCTGTAAGTGGTGTGGATGTCTCACCCTGATCGGTTGTACCGCATCACGCGGTAGAGTGAGGAGCGTCGGTTGCGCTCCGCAGTGTCGGCGTCGTCAGCGCCCTCATCTAGCCAGTCCCGACTGGTGCCGTTCCGGTGAAACAGCGATTCTGAAACCGGCCACCAGATGCGGAAGCTTGGAACACAGCAACCCGGTGAGAACAGTAAATGGGACAGAGAATATCAGATGACATCTTGGGGAGCCTAACCTATACATTAGCCTCGTGAGTACGCATTCCCCAGAGACAACGGCATTTGTTAATGATGTATTGATTTCCCAGTGCAGGCATAGCGGTAAATATCGAGGTCTTCTTCCAGATCCAAATATGACATTTAACAAACAGGCTCGCAGCCAGATTTTCTTAAAACGGGCCCGACCAAAAGAAATTAAATGAAATAGAGGTCCTTTCAGCGAGCGAAGCGCGCCGAAAATTTCTCATTTTGCATGGTGAAGATCTCAAAATTTCTTCTTTGATCTGGTGTACTCTTGGCTGTAAAGGGGGTGGCCCCTAGCTGCGCGTCTGCTAACGAACATTTCCGCTGCATGATACAATAGTTTATGGCTGCAGATGATCTGAAGTGCGTCAGCCTTTTTTTGCAAATGAGTAAATTAAGGACATGATAGTTCAAGCAATGTTCTGGACCCCTGCTCGAAACAAATTTAATGTGAGGCCTATGCCGTGCAATGGATACTATCCGGATACAAAATACATTGTGAATCATCATCCCCCCCCTCCATGTCCGAGAAAAAGGTACCCCTCAGCGCCAACGGGGAATAGTAAAGTGCATCTCGTTTAATTTGGAATGGTGTTTTACACTTCTCTTGGTAAGCGTCACATTTCACACCCAATGACCATGGAGCATATCCAGCTGTTGAAGCAACGTGCTCCATGAATTGACACAGCTCAGCCTTCTTAGCATTGGAGCCCATTGCTCAAACTGATCGAGTTCGGAACATTGGAGGTTCGGTAGCCAGTGCACGATTCTTACCACAGTTATACCACGGTTCCTACCACGGTTCTCACGCACTACACGCACGGCAGTCTTGTATTACTCTGCGCTGCATTGCAGAGTAAATGGGTGGCTAATATAGAAACACCGACTTGGTTAGTTTTGTGGCGATGGAATATCAGGTAACTTGCCCAGGATATGAGGCAGGATTTCAGATAATCAACCCACGATATCAGGTTGGATATCAGGTAACCGGCCCAGAATATCAGGTGGGATATCAGGTGGGTAACCGGCTCAAGATATCAGGTGGGATAGCAGGGAACCGGTCCAGGATATCAGATAACCACCCAGTTCGAATTCAGGATATATCCTTATATGTCGCAGCCAACTCCAGAACACACATCCACAGGGCCGGGAGAGACCGGCCAAGTGACCACACCTTCCGTCTGAACAGGAATGATGGTCGCTGAGTATGAATCGTCGGGGATCTCTCCGACAGAGAGTACCCTCTCACCGAAGCTGCGGCATCGCTCCCACAGCGGCACCCTCTCACCGAAGCTGAAGCACCGCTCCCACAGCGAGCGCCCTCTCACCGAAGCGGGACACGTGCCGCTTGCGCGAGTGGTCGAGGGTGGCACGTGTCCAGTGCCGGTATTTGCGTCTGATGGTGGAGCCTGGACTGGGGCCCGGCGGGCTATCATCTCCGTCCACATCCAGCATGCTCTGTCGACAAGGACAGCCATCGTCCGGCAACGCCAAGAGGAGCCGCACCACTGCCAGCCGTGTAGTATTGTCATTCAGCATGAAAATGTCGTCACGTCACGCCACGTGTTAGAGTGTAAACGCCACCGCAATCTAGCACGCCAATATTTAGCAATCTGACATCGGGATAGTCGCCATAAGTCCGGCCAGATGGTCTATTGTGGTGGTACAGGGCACAACAAATTGTGACTATTCCAGATGGTCTATTGTGGTGGTACAGGGCACAACAAATTGTGACTATTCCAGATGGTCTATTGTGGTGGTACAGGGAACGGCAGATTGCGACTATTCCAGATGGTCTATTGTGGTGGTACAGGGCACGACAAATTGTGACTATTCCAGATGGTCTATTGTGGTGGTACAGGGAACGGCAGATTGCGACTATTCCAGAGGGTCTATTGTGGTGGTACAGAGCACGGCAAATTCCGACTATTTCAGATGGTCTATTGTGGTGGTACAGGGCACGGCAGATTGTGACTATTCCAGAGGGTCTATTATGGTGGTACAGGGCCCGGCAGATTGCAACTATTTCAGATGGTCTATTGTGGTGGTACAGGGCACGACAAATTGTGACTATTCCAGATGGTCTATTGTGGTGGTACAGGGCACGACAAATTGTGACTATTCCAGATGGTATATTGTGGTGGTACAGGGGACGACAAATTGTGACTATTCCAGATGGTCTGTTGTGGTGGTACAGGGCACGGCAAATTGCGACTATTACAGAGGGTCTGCGGTGGCCTGTCAGGTTGTGACTACACCAGAGTGCTGCAGAGTCGTGTGTGGCAGCACTATGCGGCGCCCCTACAGCATGCCATGGATCTCGTCCGCCAGCCGCTCGCCGCTCCGTTCGGCTATCGTAGTCTGCAGAGTTCGGAGTTTTAAACCGGAGGCTTTGTATTCGAACCCGAGGAGGGCGGCGCGATTCACCGATGCTTATGGTCATGCAATTTGATGATTGCATTGCATCTGCGTTTACTTCAACCCCCATGTACGCTTGAAGATGTGTGACTATGTACAGATTACTCTGCACTTCACTTGCCCTTCCACCATGACTGATATGTACGGAACCACATTGGATTCCTCTGTGCTTCATTTGTCCTCCCTCCTCCGGAGCCCAAAAAAGCGCCACAAAAGCGCCTTATTAAATACACGGACAGAGCGCCCTTGTCTGGTTTGTGTGAAGTGCTGAGTAGAATACCATACCACCAAGAAGTTAGGCAAAATAGTTTGTACCAGAGCCGTGATACGACTACACAGCCATGAGGGTTCCACGACTACTTACGAGTTATCGCTACTAAAGGTAGTATAGTTTGGTTTGATTTACCTGAATGCTCGACGCTTTCTTGATCCCGGACGACGCGGACGCCACCGTGCTCTTCCGCTTCAGAATGGACTTTTTCTGCGCCTTCTCCTGGCTTGGGACGTCGTCCATGGGGTAGAAGTTGGTGGGCGAGTCTCCGGATCCGGCCTCCATCATGGTATGGATGCGCCTGTGACCACCAGTCGGCAGTTGTGTGTGACGAGTACAGGTGTGTGACAGTTGTGTGTGACAGGTGACAGATGTGTGACAAGTGACATGTGTGTGACAGTTGTGTGTGACAGGTGACAGGTGTGTGACAGGTGACAGGTGTGTGACAGGTGACATATGTGTGACAGGTGACAGGTGTGTGACAGGTGACAGATGTGTGACAGGTGACAGGTGTGTGACAGGTGACAGTTGTGTGTGACAGGTGACAGGTGTGTGACAGTTGCGTGTGACGAGTACAGGTGTGCCGCCGCCGCCGCCGCCAAAACTCCTCTTCGGCATACGTCAATAAACTCAATGGTGGTGAAGGCATGCGAGGAGGCGAGCTGTGACCGCACTAGGCCTTGGAGTGGAGTTGAATTGTGCACTGTTCTTTCTGATGGAATGCACTCGTGTGTCAATGTTACATGCCATTTTCTGCGGAGTCCTTGGTAGGAACTGACGGTTTGGAATGTCTGTGGTTCCTAATGAAAATAAGATATAGCAGTATGATGTATGCACGCGGAAGCTCATTTTATTTCTGCATGCTTACCGAACAACTTTGGTGGTAGTGATGGTGTTTTGCTTGTTCTTGTTGTCAGTTGAGTCAAGAAACCCGGCGAGAAGTACTCGACGAAAAATACAGCCGTGGTTTTCACGGACGTACACAAGAAATTGTCGTACGTCGTGGTATAGGGCCTGGAAAGCGAAAGTCAAATAATTTACAGCTATCTGACATCACGTTTTAATTCGAAACGCTCATCACCATCATCACAATAGCATCTTTCTCTTTGAAGTAAAGCAGGCTAGTACCATGATGAATGATACTTCGTCAGTCAGTGGTGTGTCGTCAGCTCTAATCAGTGATACTACGCGACTCCCAAGACAATCAGCCGGTCAAAGACCTCTACACGTCTAGTCAACGTTCACGGATATTACTTATTCCATCATTAACACAACTATGAACGCTCTCATTTCAATCTAGTGAAGAATCAGAAAATGTCATACTACGTATGTTGTCCATTATCCTTCAAGAATTGTTTGTAGCGAAACCTAACGGTGGTTTGTGTATCTACGAGGTTGTGCGCATGTACATACCTACATACCAACGGTAACAACTGGGTTTGAACCGACGATCCTCTGGATATTCTTACATCGGCAAGCAGTATTTCGACACATATCCTTTGACACCACACTTTACCGTATATCGGCAATACATCAACAGCTATAGCATGCTGCAAAAAGCGACTTTTTCACGTGCGTACCAAGTTCTCAGGAAGCTTCAGCTCCTTGGCCATGGCAACTAGCCGACGCATGTACTCGCCGAAGACGAGTCCCACCATTTGGCCCTCGACGCCACGCACGCTGGCTGTGCCCTTCACGGCTCCGAAGTTGTTGGCGTAGCCGAAATGGTGTCCACCGTCGCCTTGCTTGCTCCCGCCTCGCTTTTGATCTGTTGAGTGTGTGGAGGCGACGAAAATTCATTGAATATTTAATCCTAGCAGTGTATCGGCAGATAAAACAACTTAGTCAAGCGCTAAGTCACATAAACACACGCATACATACACACATGTACACACACACACGTACGCATACACACACACACACACACAAAAAAAATATATATATATATATAATATATATATATATATATATATATATATATATATATATGTATATGTATTATTTATATATACAGGAGGGACAATCCAAAAATTCCAAGACTTGTCATGTGGAGCGGGAACTGACTTTAGTACGGAATTCAGGCGCCAGATGCGATAACCAGTTTTATCATGAAGTTGTACGGAATTCTCCGTTGATGAACGCACCTCCTGCGACTTTTGTTAGAAGACAAATGGTTGACCAGTAGGAGCAGTGTATATACCAAATGCGGATCTAAACTCGTAAAATGGTGTAAGAAAGTGGTGCATGCTATGAGTATACCAGTATTTCGTCATCAATCTATGAACAGAAACAAAATATTCCAGTAGTTTTCGCGGTTCGAACATGAACAGACTTCAGTTAAAGATTCTGAACGTTGTGGTCGTTCATCAATCATGAGAACCGACGAAAATGTTGCGAAAGTACGCCAGGTCATCCAGCACCTCTCCCTCGCTGGTGTGTGCTGGTCAGCAGCGATAGCCGGTGATGGGTGGGTTCGCCCAGTGTCCAGCGCCTCCCCCCCCCCCCCCTCCTCACCCTAGCTGGTGTGTCCTGGTCAGCAGCGATAGCCGGTGATGGTGAGGGTCCGCCCAGTGTCCAGCGCCCCCCCCACCCACCCTCGCTGGTGTGTGCTGGTCAGCAGCGATAGCCGGTGATGGTGAGGGTCCGCTCAGTGTCCAGCGCCGCCCCACCCTCGCTGGCAACCCTGGCCGCCGACTGATACGCGCTTCTGGTCCGGCCTCCGATCTGCCAGTCGTCTAATTGATGACCTCTGGCAAGCGTCGCGCCATTTGGCGGCTGATCTCGCCGGAGCGCTGGTCACGTGTGGTCCGGCCAGACTACTGACCGATCGGCGACACCATCGCCACTGCTGGCTCGGTCGGCTCTATCCTCCTCTGTCTCTCTCACTCTCTCCCTCTCCCTCTCCCTCTCCTCTCCCTCTCCCTCTCTCCATCTTTCCCTCTTTCCCACTCTCCCTCTCTCCCTCTCTCCCTCTCTCCCTCTCTCCATCTCTCCCTCTCTCCCTCTCCCTCTCCTCCCCCCCCCCCCCCTTCCCTCCCCCTTTCTCTCTCTCTCTCTCTCTCTCTCTCTCTCTCTCTCTCTCTCTCTCTCTCTCTCTCTCTCTCTCTCTCTCTCTCTCTCTCTCTCTCTCTCTCTCTCTCTCTCTCTCTCTCTCTCTCTCTCTCTCTCTCTCTCTCTCTCTCTCTCTCTCTCTCTCTCTCTCTCTCTCTCTCTCTCTCTCTCTCTCTCTCTCTCTCTCTCTCTCTCTATATATATATATATATATATATATATATATATATATATATATATATATATATATATATATATATATATATATATATATATATATATATATATATATATATATATATATATATATATATATATATATATATATATATATATATATATATATATATATATATATATATATATATATATATATATATATATATATATATATATATATATATATATATATATATATATATATATATATATCTCTCTCTCTCTCTCTCTCTCTCTCTCTCTCTCTCTCTCTCTCTCTCTCTCTCTCTCTCTCTCTCTCTCTCTCTCTCTCTCTCTCTCTCTCTCTCTCTCTCCCTCTCTCTCTCTCTCTCGCTCCCTCTCTCTCTCTCGCTCCCTCTCTCCCTCTCTCTCCCTCCCTTCCTTCCTCCTTCCCTCCCTCCCTTCACCTCTATGCAATCTTACGGCAGTGTGTGTACGAGATGGTGAGAAATCACGTGTCAGGAATTTGATGGAGTTGACCGGGGTAGAGTGGTTGGCACTCACTCATGGGGGAGGCCGCCTGGCCGTGGTCGCCACACCAGCCGATGAACGAGTGCAGGAACTCCATGAGCTCGTGGATCGACGACTGTGATGATAATTCCCGCATGTACTTCCTAAACTGCCGACAGAAATTGCACAGCGCTGTTATGGGTCAACATGGAAATTTGAGTGCAGTTATGTCATGACAGTGTGACGAAGAAATTCGATTATTTCAGATAGAACGTAGCACCATGAACTGCGAATTGTCTGCGAATTCCTTCAATTCGCCATTCCGAGCCAATTGTGCCTTCAACGAAGCTGATTGCCACTTTGAGGAAGTGGCTCAGCCTAATCGGCACGTACTTACATCACCTTGGCAATTTGTAACAGCTGCCCTCACGAGAAGTCAGTTTGATGCGGCAGTCCAAGTGGCAAGCTACGTGGTTGGTTTCCCGGGACACAGGAGAACGCTGCGGCCTTACGCTTCGCTGGTCGATCTTGATGAGCCTGGTGAAGAGCAGCTGCGCCTGAGACCTCAAGAAGTCGGCACTGGGACCTCGATAGCCCTCTCGACAGCCGTGCGCGCAGCCCATGTGCTTGAACGACCTACGGTAGTGAAGGCACCGGTTGCTATTGCAGTCCTGATGCCCAGGCGGCAGCAATTTTTGCTTTGATTTTTTTTATAAGGGCAATTCATTTATTGAATTGAATTGCTTCCATGCACGAATACCTTTTTTGGCATACTTTTGGTAGCACTGTGGCACAACCAATGATTACTGAAGCGGAACCAATAGTCACTAGGGTACTACCAATAGTCACTAGGGTACTACCAATAGTCACTAGGGTACTACCAATAGTCACTAGGGTCACTACCAATAGCGCACCGGCTACACAACTTGATTGAAGACTACAGCGATTCAAAATCCCGAAGGACCGATAGTACTACATCAACTTGTCTGATATAACCATGTTTGGGAATACAAATAAGGTATCTCCAAAAAACGCCTAGTGTTCTCAGTTGAAACCAGGTTCGATGGCGAATTTAGAGCACATATAATTGCTGAAACAATACAAACTTTCCTTCCAACACCTCTGGTTCTATTATATTACAGTCATTGTCTATGTTCGTATTTTGGTATCTATCAAAATACCATACGTTCACTACACTGACTGCCGCAGCCAAAGTCTGTACCAAGCAGAGAAGGGTGAAAATATGGCACAATGTGTCAGTGCCAAATGGAGCAGCCCCTAAAGCAAACAATTTATAGGCTAGAACATCGAATAAGATTTGATGTGCAGAATAAGCGTTTGGTTCTTAATTCGCACACTTTGTTAACCTCGTGACTTTTATTTGAAAATTGGTATGTGTTTTTAAGCTTAATGGGATGAACTGGCACACACGCGGGAAACGTGTGGCACAGGTTGGGGATAAATTGTTGATTATTCGTTGTTTATTCTCAGGATATGGGCACCAGGCACATAGGTACCCAGCTACAGCCCAAGTGAAAATACAATTCAAAATGTGCCGGTAGGGATGCAAACAGGCATACAAAGTACAGAAATTGCATTATACCAATAGAAGGAAATGATGTAGTTCACTATGGCGATGCGGGGTGCATGAGTAATGTCGCATCAGTATAAAGAAGGCTCTACACCCGAGCCGAATTCACCGTAGCTGTACCAAATAAAATCTGACGGTGAGTATGTGGACAACAATTGGTTAACACGCGCCCTGGAGGGCCTCTGAAAATTACGCGCACTGGAGGGGGGGCGGATTCCGCCCCCCCCCCTAAGATCTCGGCTCCTATTGAAGCTGGAGGAACGGAATTCGCAGGGTGGATGGGTACGGTAGTGAACTCTATTGTGTGTAAATTTCATGACCTTAGGTTAATATCTTCAAAGTCAAATGAGGTAGCATTTGTCAAAATTTTCTTGTTTTGCGTGGCTTGGCTTGTCATTGTTATGGATCGCTGTGATTGTGTTTAAATGCTACAAAATGGGCATCAATGATGTTTTGAACATTACTAATGATGCAATACAGATGCTAGACCCGACATTTGACCTCAGGTCACCTATATAGCAGCACTTTATCAGGTCAGTTACCTGTTCCAGTTACCGGAAACCGGGCCGCCCGCCCGACTGCTCCGTCGGACAGCTCGGCGAAACCGGCTTCGCGAAGAAAGGAGTGAAGTACATGAATAAAGTATGGAAACGCAATGACAAACAGTACAAATGACAAACAGTAGTGCATTTATGACAACATACCAGTTGATTAAGTTTGGTTCCATTAACCTATCATGAACTTGACCTGACTTGACCTCGGTGACCTAACATGACTTTGACGCTATATAGCATATCAATATACATCAAACAAGTCGCTAGTGTTGCCAAGAACACTTCCCTTTTGCAAATATACGGGAAGCGCATCAGCGCCGATTTTTGTGGTCTGGCGCTGGGAAATATTTTGACTTTAGCGGCCCCTAACTTGAAAATGTTTTCGACATATGTCCATTTTTCTTACTTTAAACGACGCGCCGGTCATTTCTAAGCAGGTACGCAGAGAATCGCGTATATCGACCGGTGAAATCTGCAGTTATGTACGAAAAACCGAAGGGGTGGGCGGATTCACCCCCCTCCAGTGCGCGTGTTAAAACGAAACATGACAAAATACAGGACTCTCACCCAGGGCCTATTACGTACTACTGCGTGTCCATTTGGACATCCAGTCGGCGAAAATACACACACACCCACAAATCACCCACAAATGGACACCTAGTGAAATCGGGCCGTCAGGCACGATTTCATTATTTGCAATGGTACGATGGGATCCTCAGGAACATTTGCGTATGCGAGTTACAAAATAGGCCCTCAATTTCATGAGAATGTTTATTAATGAATGCTAATTTGAAGCCATGCAACAGGATTAACCTACCACAGCACCAGCCGGTCTCGTAGTTATCTCGTAGAAGACCATCATAGGAGTTAGGTTGCGACAATGCATGACAATGCATGACAAACTCCGGCAATGCGAGGGGAGCAGTCCCGACGCACTGGCGGATCCGGGGGGAGGGGGATCCGGGGGGACCATGTCCCTCAAAGATTCGAGGAGGGCAAGTTGGCTTTTCCAAACGCTCCGAATTAATGTGGAAAATTGTTTCCATATACGTCGTTCGGCGTAAAACTTAGCACAATACGCCCCTGACGCCGTACAAAATCTCGGTGTCCACCCCAGACACTGATCGTCGATTGAGATCGAGCGGAAAAGTGTTCATCTCCCCTCCCTCTCTAATCGGTTGAAATCGCTCGTCGCTGGTCCGGGTCTACGGTGTAACACTGCCCCCCCCCAACAAACAAAAAGCAACTGCTGGTTCCGCCAGTATCCAGACGGCTGTGTCGGCTCTTATTGCGTGATCGGCCGACGCTCGAAATCGCCTCGGGTGGTTTGCGCTCGAGCTGGTTGTCGTCAGTTAAGCAACAGACGTCGGAGGGGGAAGAACACCAAGAGGCGTGAAACAACGTTGTACTAGTTCGCAAAAAAAGAAAAAGGACTTAGAGCACGCTGGGTAATGAAGATTTTGAGCGTGTCGAAAGCCAGCCGTCGCCGTCTGAATGTGTGTCTACTGTCTAGTAGTTCGCGAGGCTCGATGAACACACCTGTGATCTACCCATGGAGTCTTTTCACACGATCGTAATGTCGCCTCGCAATGGTTGCTAAGCGATAGACCGCTGGATGGTAGTCATTATTATTTCGCAATTAGGCAACAGTGGTCAGCACCGAATTTCTTCGCAAGTGTGCAGCAGGGAGCCGCGCAGAGGCAATCGCTTCCCTGTTAGTAGCTGAAAACAGGGTGGGAACCCTTCACTGGGACCTGCGCCCGGCGCTGGTCGATTTTCTTTTCTTATTTATTTTTTTAATCGCACGCGACGAGCCTCCCCGTCGAACCCAACTACGTACAAGCAGCCGGAGTTCGTTCGCAAACTATATGGAACCACCAGGACGAAGTGCTGTCTCCAGCAAAGCTCTGTAACGAGAATTGGCATTAAATGTGTATCGTTTTACTCGTACAAATACCGCTGCCTTTCCGAGTGTCACACCCAATGCGCGACATGTACTCTGTAGGATGAAAAGGCTAATGCATTGCAACTTGTTCATGCATTTCTTCTTGAGGGGAGTGGGGGGTGTAGGAATATTGCACGCTATGAATGGGTGGCTCACTGAAATGTGACTGATATTTTAGCGCACAGTATCGATAACTTGGTCACCAACAAATGTTAGCAGCCTTCCTTTGTTGGATTTAGACACCCAGTCGCCCCTTGTTAAAATAGGCCCTGCTATGACCTGACCTGGACTGTCAACAAAAATAAACATATAAACACGTCCTAAGCATATTTTAAATTTGAAAGGCAATGCGCTATGCCAATTCCTACATCTGTATATTTACCAAACAACAATTGGTGGGAAATTTAACTATGGGGGTCGAAATCAACCCCCACACTGTCAGTGGTGAGAAATTACACCGTGGTACGAAAGTTAAGTGGTATGACCTATGTTCTGTATCCTTCTTCAATACGGTTTTACGATTCAAGATTCATGTCCACTGTAGACCTTCCATTTGTTTGCTAAAATTTCCGACTACATCAAGGTCCGCCATTTTATAATCGTTGGATAAAGCTCCTGACAAGGGGTGGGGTCATTTGCACCCTGATAATTCGTGGCCAAGGCTGAACACAGGCATAATTCAGAGTGACGGGACACAATCGAAAAGATATCTGTAGCCTGGCACGAGGCATACGGTAAATGTCACTTATAACCTGACACAACGGAATGATATCCATTACGATATGGCCATTAGCCATTTTACGAGGCTCTGGGGTACAGTCGACAGCATCTCATAATGAATTACACTTCACTTCTTCGCAGTTGATTCTCCATTTGTCCGACCAAGCTCAATTTTGAACATCATTTGACGCGTCTTGACGTCATATCAAGGATATTCTGCAAATGGAACAGCAAAAATGACATATCACTAGAGCTACATAAAACGACCGTAAAACAATGGAACGATGATAATATCACTCGGCAAAGAATAATACAAACAAACTGTTATGCATAGTAAGGTGCAGACGCTTCTTGACAGCTGAGTTATTTCAGAAATACAGCATCCAGCAGCCTGGACTAAATTGGTAGGAAGTCTTGAACTTATTTCAGATGCATGTAAATAAAAGTGTCCTGACAGCCATGCAAAGGGTAACATCACACCTATCAAGCTTCGAGTTGGGTAAGAAGATGCAACGCAAGCTCCAAATAAAGCGCCACAGATAAGTCAGAGACAGAGTTAGACAAAGAGCCGGCTATGCTATGACCAACTTCCGCCGTGCGGACGCCATTGTGATCCATGGGTACCCAGTGCAGTCCACACACGTGCATAGCGTGCACCAGGTAACCGTGGAGCTCCGTTGTCCATAGACAAACTGTCGGTTCATCCTGTACCTCGACTTGATCCATGTCCACTCACCATGTGCACTGACTCGATGCCTGTCACCTTGTCCTGTACACTAACTCAACTAGCGTTCTTGAAGAGCACTTGCCCTATTCCTTTACCATGTATCAGGCAGCAATGGTGTCCGGGCCAAGTGAAACGAACACCCATCTGCTCATGACCAAGGCCCGTTCAATCAGGACACCAGGAGGTCTGACAATGATCCGGCCAGGACACCAGGAGATCTGACAATGATCAGGCCAGGACACCGGATGATCGAACATTGATCAGGCCAGGACACCAGGAGGTCTGACAATGATCAGGCCAGGACACCGGATGATCGGACATTTATCCAGCCAGGACACCGGATGATCGGACAATGATCAGGCCAGGACACCAGGAGGTCTGACAATGATCAGGCCTGGACACCGGATGATCGGACATTGATCAGGCCAGGACACCAGGAGGTCTGACAATGATCAGGCCAGGACACCAGGAGGTCTGACAATGATCAGGCCAGGACACCGGATGATCGGACATTGATCAGGCCAGGACACCGGATGATCGGACATTGATCAGGCCAGGACACCGGATGATCGGACATTGATCAGGCCAGGACACCGGATGATCGGACAATGATCCGGCCAGGACACCGGATGATCGGACATTGATCAGGCCAGGACACTGAATGATGGTGCAAAGCTCTAGTAAGGACGCCGGGCGATTGGTCTTCGTCAGGGTACATACAAGCGAACGGACGCCGGTGAGGAACAGCTAGCCTGTCACAGTGTGGCACCATCATTTGATGTGGCGATTGAGCGGCACCCAGCAGCGACCGTGCTGTGTGCCGCCGTGGGGCACTGTGTGCCGCCCGGGGTCAGAGATCATCCACCGAGCCATCCATTCGGGATGTCTCCCGGAGTCAGAGGTCAGCCACCGAGCCATCCATTCGGGATGTCTCCCGGGGTCAGAGGTCAGTCACCGAGCCATCCATTCGGGATGTCTCCCGGAGTCAGAGGTCACTCACCGAGCCATCCATTCGGGATGTCTCCCGGAGTCAGAGGTCAGTCACCGATCCATCCATTCGGGATGTCTCCCGGAGTCAGAGGTCACTCACCGAGCCATCCATTCGGGATGTCTCCCGGAGTCAGAGGTCAGTCACCGATCCATCCATTCTGGATGTCTTGACGCTCGCTGTGCCAAGCTTTCCCACCGCAACGGCCATTGTTTCTCAGAGATCCCGCTCCCACCGGGGTAGATCCCGCTCCCACCGGTGGTAGATCCCGCTCCCACCGGGGTAGATCCCGCCTCCCACCGGGGTAGATCCCGCTCCCACCGGTAATCCCGCTCCCCACCGGGGTAGATCCCGCGGTAGATCCCGCTCCCACCGGGGTAGATCCCGCTCCCACCGGGGTAGATCCCGCTCCCACCGGGGTAGTTTCTAGATTCGTTTTCCAGCCGAATAATTTTGTGACATGTCGGGAGACGCATTGCTACCAGCTTGCTGATGCTTCTTGGACTTACCAATTCGATGATTAAATGCTTCAATGCTCCAATCCAAGAGCGCAGAAGTTCCACTTCCAACCATCTTAAGTCCGGATATTTAAAATACACTCAGACTTTCTAAGAACATAACTTTTGCGTAAAGACGTACATTAAACGTGCATCAACCGGTGTACGTAACTCCTCTCCCAACAGCTATTGTAATATGTCGTTTGTCATGACGACTAGCATCTGTTTGTATGTATCACTGACCTCATGAGAATATCCATGTACAGGTAGTGCACCAGGAACGGTTTGGTCTTGTCAGGCTCCAGCTGCTCCTCGCCCTCCTGCCGCTCCTCTTCTCTCTCCAGCAGCATCACGTCCATGGAGAGCATGATCTCCAGCAGGCTTACGATTGCCTCCGTCACTCTCAAGGTGTTGGTGTGACGGTTCCGGAGCACCACAGAGTGTAGACCCTGGTCAATGTGTGGCAGGAAAATTGAGGTACTATAAAATACTTACCTCAGCCATTGCTGCGAAGAAATGTCGTATGGTCTACAAATGACTATGCCCCACATGTGTTGGGGTTTTCGTTATGAGGAAAGCTTAAATACTCCTGCACGTCAAAATATGCAATAATTTGGTCAAACGTAAAAGAAAGGCATGTTATAGATGATGTATGTAAGCATTAGTTGCGGGAACTGAAACCTAAGCTAATTTCTAAATAATACTCTAATTAATTATCAATTGCTATCCAAATGTGTTCCTTTATTTTACTGCCACTTCAATATAAGCTTTGTTCTCCAATTTTCTGAACGACCTCACTGCATCGTGACACACGATTGGCTGTCTCGTCAGACCTGATCTTGTGCTTCCTCATCGCTGCCTACTTCGATAAGGGCGGCCAGGCGCCTCACTAACTCTGGTCGGGCTCAGCCAGACGCTGCCCACCTTGAGCAGCATGATGAGGTCGATGCCGCCGTGTTTGTTGATGTAGTAGGTGGAGCCGGGCGCCTCGACGGCCTCCTCGGCGCAGTAGGACACGTCCGAGTCCGAGTAGCTGCGGTTGAGCGGCTTGCGCGCCATCTCGCGGATGAACGGCCGGACGCTGGCAGCGGCCACCTCGTCCGACACAGATGGCGTCGGCGTCGGCGACGGCGTGTGCTGGGTCACCGTGATGATGGGGTGCGGCACGCTGGCGATGCGAGACGCCTGCAGTTTGGACGGCTGCGATATCTGGGGCACGCCCATGTACCTGGAGAGACAGCGCTCGACCAGCTCACTTGGGCTCCGCGCGGAGGCTCGGTACGATGCCGAATGTTGATGTATTTGTGGTGTTTGTGAACGGTGCTTATATGAAACCGCAGACAGCTGACAGCTTCATTAATCCTCTTATAGTACAGCTATTGTGACAGTAATTAATACACTTCCCATGGAAACTATGGCCTTCAGGCGGAAATGAAGACAACGGCATTTGGAGGACAAGGATGTCTGCATATGTCGCAAACTGTCTTTTTGTCCGGGTGGGGAAAGGTAAAACATGCATTACGAACATGGGGACGGAGATGATATAGGACAAATTCAAGACCTGATGGTCTGTGGGGAATAATAAGTGTATCTGATGTTTTAAGTGTACAAATTATTATCATTACATGCGGTTGATTTGGCCCGATACCTGTGCTGAAAGACGTGGACCTCATCCCCTACGAGGTCCCTAAAACTGATCATCCGATTATCGCATAAAATAGCGCAAGCGAATCGTGACGAAATACATGCACCGACGTCTGCAACAAAATCAACCCGCCTCCAGGGGTGGACTGGGAAGTCAGATATGTGGAAGATATACTGTTGGGTGCTGTATGACCATCGCAGTCGATGCGCCCCTAAGCCCAAATAACCAACCGAAGATATACTGTACTTTTTATCTTCTAGAACTGCCATGTATTTCAATCCGATTTTGCTTCTGCATTCGTGCTTAGATCATTTCCTAAGTATTAACACGCGCACTGGAGGGGGGGGGGCGAAATCCGCCCACCCCTCCGGTTTTTCGCAAATAACTGCAGATTTTACCGGTCGATATACGCAATTTTCTGTGTACCTGCCTAGAAATGAACGGCACGTCGTTTAAAGCAAGAAAAATTGAAATCGGCCGAAAAATTTTCAAGTTAGGGGCCGCTAAAGTAAAAAAATGTTTTAGCGCCAGACCACCAAAATCGGCGCTGATGCGCTTCCAGTATACTGACAAAAGGGAAGTGTTCTAGGCAACACTAGCGACTTGTTTGATGCATATTGATATGCTGTATAGTTTCAAGGTCATGTTAGGTCACCAAGGTGAAGTCAGGTCAAGTTCATGACAGGTTAATGGAACCAAACTTGATCAACTGGAATGTTGCCATAAATGCACTACTGGTTGTCATTTGTACTGTTTGTCATTGCGTTTCCATACTTTATTCATGTACTTCACTCCCTTCTTCACGAAGCCGATTGCTCCGAGCTGCCCGACGGAGCAGTCGGGCGGGCGGCCGGTTCCGGTAACTGGAACAGGTAACTGACCTGATAAAGTGGTGCTATATAGGTGACCTGAGGTCAAATGTTGGGTCTAGCATCTGCATTGCATCATTAGTAATGTCCAAGACATCATTCATGCCCATTTTTGAGCATTTAAACACAATCACAGCGATCCATAACGATGACAAGCCAAGCCACGCAAAACCGGAAAATTTTGCCAATCTGACCTCATTTAACCTTGAAGATATTGACCTAAGGTCACGAAAATTGCACACAATAGAGTTCACTACCGTGCCCATCCACCCTGCGAATTTCGTTCCTCCAGCTTTACTAGGAGCCGAGATCTTAGGGGGGCGGAATCCGCCCCCTCCAGTGCGCGTAATTCTCAGAGGCCCTCCAGGGCGCGTGTTAATGTACCGTTATACTTGGGAAATGTGCATTGTAGACCGATTGCATATTCATGAGCCACGTACTGCGTTATTCCTGTGCTGTCTGCCGACCGCTTGCGCTGATAACACACATTCCGATTGTTTTCCATGTAGCTAAGCATAACTCTCTAGTTGAAGCAGTTGGTATGAAACAAATGTGTTCCTAAGCGGGAGTTCCGGATACATTTTTCGTTAGAATATGAATTTGGTGTCATATATGGACCAGGAAATTTGGTCTTCGTCTATATATTCCGTAGTATAGACATTCAATGGGGATATTGACGGATATAGCGAAAATAAATTTTGGGATTTATGCTGGAATCTTTCTCTCTACTGAAATCGCAAAAACGCAGCATCAATGCCTCCTACTGACATGGAAATGCCTGAAAATAGCACACTCCGTTGGCCTTTCTGGACCAGTCACTGATCGTAATACCAAGGGTTTCAGTTTGTCAAACGCGTCGCTCACATATAGGATCAGATCAGATGTGTCCAGACGCCATCTTCGACAACTTCGACAACAGCGGCAGCAATGTCGAGAACTCTTCCAAAAGGTATACGTTGGAACCGCTAGTGACAATAGGAATCCATTACAAATTTCCAACGACGTACATTCTGTTTATAGCACGGTGCACCTTTATTCAGGGGGCGGTTCTGGCCCTTCGTGAGTGGATAGACTATTCCTGCCCGATATCCTCCACTACAACGAGTGCTACCAATTACTACTCACACGCAGCAGCTAGCATGAGAGGCGCTGTGGGCAATTACTTCCTTGCCCGCACGGTAAAAATCCATCGGTGCTCTTCGACAAGTGTAGGCTAATGCCAGCACCCCAGCAAAACGAACCTTATGGCCAACCCTTCCCCACCCCAAAGTACAAATTGTCTTGTCGAGGAGTAAAGTGAACTAAGCTTAATCAAAACAGCTTCAACCATCTTGGAGACGGTTCCCCACCCCCACACTCGCCTTCAGCACCTAATGCCATGTATAATTTAATAACATAAAACACCTTTAACGCAAATGTACGCTTGCCTTGAACTTGCTTGCAAAACCCACTCGTTTCAAAGGTTGTGTAAAAGACCTTTTGTTCCGGCACGCCTCTAACCTTCCGGCCCCTTCCCTCGCTCGCCAGTTCTCCTGCGGAGCGTCAGTAGCCGCTAATTACTTTGGCACGTGTTAGTTTTGTTTCGTCTGTGCATCAGATATGTCAAGGATCTGAGATGTAAACAAACTAATTGCCCAAGCATACCCTGCCTTGAAGCGGGGTAAGTATTCCGGTCGATTTGTTTACATTTTCACGATCCTGGGCGGCTACTGGGCTTAGCCAGCTGATGCAGCATACAACTGGGCAGTTCTGTTTTCCCGCCAGTCGTGGGGCTAGTCAGTCATGGTTAAGTAAGTCACACATGACTGAGTTAACGGATCTACAATAGTTTTTACTTGTTTAGTTCATAGTGCAGGCTGGCTCTTCACGGAATATATTTCTTACTTCGCATTGCTATGAATAATTGAACTTTTGGAACACAACTTAAAATTTTGAGGTTTAAATTTAATGCTGAATGACATACTACATATATATATATATATATATAGTATTATTAAAAAGCTACCTCAAAATCTGGCACAAAACTAGTTCCACTCCAGATCTTAGGACATATACTTATAGCACAGTGATAGTTGATGGATCTAGCTTTCGTGGTAAACTAATCTAGTACAGGATATAAACTAGTTTCACCGAATAATTATGGAGATTTAATCAGGCGTTTGGGTGCATTTCAGGCCACACATAGAATCAGAATTGATTTTTCCTTCAAACTGAATCATTATCACCAATGTCTCATTAAGATATATGATAACAATTGCACCCAAAATGGGATTCCAGAAGTATGAAAATTGGATAAACTTTGTTTGCCCCGGTTATTCCTGAAAACCGCCCTACCTTTATTTCGATGCATGTGACTAAAACGTTCCTCCAAATTAACCATTGCCTTTCTTATATGTATATATATATATATATATATAGATATATATATATATGTATATATATATATATATATATATATATATATATATATATATATATATATATATATATACATATATGTATACATATATACATATATATGTATAAATATATACATCTATATATATATATATATATATATATATATATATATATATATATATATATATATATATATATATGTATATATATATATATATATACAGGTATACATATATATATATATCTATATATATATATATATATATATATATATATATATATATATATATATATATATATATGGAGCACAAAATGTCTATCGACGATCACACTATCGGATCGACACAGCTTACCACCTATGTTAGCGTCACACACATTACCACAATTTGAAGCAACGTAACTTGCTGGATGTCCGTGAATTTGACAGTAACCATCAAATGACAATATGCCTCAATAAGCCCATTCACAAAGGCGTTCTTGTAAACATGAAGACTTGGTGTTTTGGATAGGGCGCAAAAAAATATTATAACGTCAGGAGGACGGTCACCAGGCTTCAGAGCCCCATCACAAACTGTTCAGAAATGGCACGCCGAAAAAGAACACCTAAGGTGCACTGGCGGATCTAGCCCACTGGTTTGGGAGGAGGCCAACTTTCGGTTTTCGGCGTCAGCACCCCCCCCCCCCTTCTCCTCCCCCTCCCCCTGTGGTGTACCTAGGAATTGCACAGGGGAGGGGTGGAACGGATTTGGAGGGTGCACATTCTCCCACTATTTTTGGTTAAAAGCACCGGATTTCGACCACTATTTGGCAAAGGGGCCCATTTATTAAAATAATATTTAATGACAACATAATTCCCGGTGTAGGGGCCACAGCCTACCTCCACCGTTTCTAAGTTACCGGATTTATGTTCTTGTTTACCAAAACGTTCACGTTCAACGTCTTGTACCACGTCAACGTTCGTGCACGTGTACGCACTGGTGGATCCGATTTTGTCAACTCTTGCTGTAAGCAGAACTTGAGCAGCATGGAACCCTCGATGTGTGCCAGAACCTACTCTTCTACCATATTGGCTTCCAAACAATTATAAAAAAAATACCTTTAAAATTGGAGATTCTTTCATTCAGACGCTATTTTTTAACCTCGGCAAAGTTTACTGCATTTAATTTAGTTTACTTCCGTTGGTTTCGTGGGGCCAAAGGACACTATGCCCCCCCCCCCCTTTAAGCGCTTCGGGGGGGGGGCATGGCCGGAATGGCCCCTCCCTGGATCCGCTAGTGCTCAGGTGGATAGTTCCATTGCCTGTAGATAGATCATATTTTTAATAGTGTCTGAATTTAATTTTGTCCTGAGCTATTTCTTTGTATTTACACATATTACATGTACCATAGAAGTGTCCAGCATCACAAGAACTTGCACATGCAGTTGTCAATAACATTATGGTTACGAGTGGCGCCACAAGCTTAGTATTACGCCCATGGGAAAAATAAGCCCCAAAACGAGCAAGCCCCCGCCGACCCCCATTCAAAGTCTGTGGCGCCCCTGATGGTCGTGGTTAACTCTCATATTCACCTCAGTTGCAGCCGCGTCGAAGCAATGGCGATTGTATTACCTTCGCAAAACCTAGTACTGGTCAGATTCCTAACAGGGTCTAAAGAAATCTACTAAGCATCACAGGCCGCCTACGATCGAGGTCGAAACGAATCTTCTCGTGAGCAATGCACGTTCTCACGAAGCTTTTCAGTGCAGTTAGTTAGTTAGTCATTAGGGCTTTAGAGCGCATGCTTTTCAGTGCAGATTTCGTAGGAGGCGCTTAGCAGAACAGCTTTATATCATCTAGGATTGGGAGCAGCAGGGCAAGGTAAGTCTGATACCGTTGTTAAACGTCACCCTTGTTTGACAACGCAGGGCTGGCAGCATGTGACATCACCTGACAGCATGAGACATCACCTGACAGCACCGATAATCACTCCCGCGACCATTATTCTGATCGGCGGGTGAAGGAGGGTTACAGCCTTTTGGGGAGGTTGGCGAATCCAAGACTTGAATTGCTTTTTGATGGTAACCTATCTAGTAGTTCCATTCAATGGGCAGACGAAAATGTTCTTCAAACTATTTTTTTTCGAGAAACGTATGGACAATTTGTATCAATTACCATTCATCTTCCAAAAACAGTATAATAATACTATATAATCATGAAGTCCTAATATGCTAACTCAAATTACGTTACTTAAATTCGGATGCTCATAGAAAATGAAGTGTGTTTGGATTATATTCCGGACGTGACTAAAAAGTTTGCTTCTCCCAAATGATTCTTTTCTCTACCTTCTTGATCTTCCACTGTATGGGGGGTTGCATCCCATCCCCACCAGACGCCTATGCAGACATTTAGTCACGCCCCAGCCTTTCCTTAGCTGTGGAGCAGGCACCAGCATGATACCAATCGATAAAGATGGGGTGAACGTCTTCTGATCTCCCGTTTGCAATTTCGTTGCATATTTGCATTATTTAATGCGATCGGAAGTATTCCAGCGTTATCACAGTATCAACGCAACTAGTGCACCACTTCGTCGTATTCTGAAAGACGTAAGGTGCAAAGGCATAAGAACCGTAGCTACCCCATGCCACCCACCCTGTGTGTTGCTACATTCATAGCAGGGTGTAGTATTTCTGAGCGTCACGTGAATGTATGTAACGTTCCACAGAATCACTTTATGGAAATTGTGCTGCAGTATGTGCTGCATACTGTATGTGCTGCAGTATGTGCTGCATACTTATGTGCTGCAGTAACAACTACCATGTGTCCAGATGTGTTAACAGCTGTTCACGTATTATAGATGTGCACGTGGATGTGTGGGACTATATGCGAAGCATGGCACGAGTTTGAATAAATACAAGGAATGACTACGGTACAAAGTTATCAAACAAAGTCATCGATGAATCCAGCATGTCTCAAGTCATAAGTGAAAATCGACAACACAGGATTTCTAAGAATTCAGGGAAATAATGCGGGAAATCTATGGATCTCGCTAAACACAATCAGACCACACTACTTCTATAAAAAAGCTGCATGTTTTTCCGACGGTGCCCATTGGTAGTGCACCTACTTTGTGCCAACAAAGACGAAGTTGATAACTTAGTTTCTGCTACTCTATAATCTGACGAATCAAACGTTCTGAAAAAAGTGACGAACTAAATAAAATCACTAGGTAGCGAGCATAAGGAATACCTACTTACCCTAGCTCTTCTACAATAGAGCTGATAGAAAGAGAGAGAGGTGTGAGAGTGGAGGCGGGAGACAGAGAAAGAGACAGAGCAAATTGAAGTCAGTGGACACTCAACAGCAGAACGACAGGCTCAACCGACGGAAGCGTGGCTACCCTGCAACTCACTGACGAAAACTACTGCAAGGTTCCTTCATTTCGACTATACAATGGAAATTGATATCCATACTTCCAAATATGCATATATATATATATATATATATATATATATATATATATATATATATATATATATATATATATACATATATATGTATATATATATATATATATATATCTATATATATATATATATATATATATATATATGTATATATATATATATATATATATGTATATATATATATTTATATATATATATACATATATGTAAAGATAGTGAGAGAGATAATCAGATCTCACTCGGCAATCAAGGTATTACATGCCTAGAAACTATAGGTTAATTGGATGGAAACATTGTACTAATGCAGTCCAGACAACACGTGACTTTAAGCAGCTGGGGAATGCTTTCTTTTATTGTCTCCAGTTTGCATGCTGTGCCACAACGCACTATTTTGCGTGTGAGGCTTCCAGCGAAATATTTATGGATGAGTTACACTTATACTGATGAATATCTCCATGGCTTCTTCAAATGTTCTATACATGGAGGTCTCAGGACGAGGTAAATATTTGACACGAAAATAGAAGTATGCTACAGCATAATTCACGTAAGTCACTAGGTGTCAAAATAATTTCACCAGCAATCGTCCAATGTCCGAAGCTATGTGCTTTAATTTCTACGACAAAGGCACTCCCTGGGCCTGGTTGTGGTAGATATGGATCACCTGTACTACGCAAGAACGTGGTTTGTAACAACATCGTAGAACAGTAATTAGTCGCGACCTCTTCGCTGCACATCGTTAATCGTTCGTAAGCCCAACATGAATCATTCTGGTCAAGATAAGCGTGTACACAAAGCAGCAAATTAATTGCTTCACTACTATGGTGATTACTGGTCGTTTGCTTACCTGAGACTGGGCATGCTCTTTCCTTTGACCAGGTTTTGTCCGAAACCGACATTGAACGGGTGGTGGTCGCCCACCGAAAAGCTACCTCCGTGCTCTCTGTGCTGATCTATTGCTGACCGCGGGCGCGGCTCAGGGCCGGTCACGTCACACTGTGATGTCGACATCTGGAGACGCACCGAATTCATAAAGGCTCAAGGTCACAGTGCGACGTCGACCTCTGGAGGTGCACCAATGTCACGAGGGCTTCGGGTTGCCAACGTCACAGTGCGAGGTCGACATCTGGAGGTGCATGAATGTCACAGATCATGATACATTCTTCGTGAAGTAGTGTGGAACATGACACTTCCTGAACTCTGAATCGACATCCCTCCCAAAGAAGCATCGATATCATGTTTCTTCATAAGAATTAATGAAGTCTCCATGCCATATTTATACCAGTATTTTGCTTATAAGCATCATGTTTATGTTCAACCATTATGAACCGTGAAACACGCCCTGGAATCATTATACACAAACATCTCCAAGCACAACTTCCAGCTAAGATCATCTATGCTGCGGTTTATTATGCAATGCCCGCTTATAGAATAGCCATCTGCATTGTTATTATTAATATAGGTACGCCTAAATTATGTATCTTGAAATAAACGATGAACGAACACTGTTACATGACATGACACATGACATGACACATGACATGACACATGACATGACACACATGACATGACACATGACATGACACATGACATGACACATGACATGATACATGACAAGGACGTTGTTGGATCTAAATTGTGTATGTAGGACCGAAAAGATATCTTAAATTACATTTATTTCATAACAAATTTCGATATCCTTTCGTACCCAGGGGCGTCGGCACCGGGGAGGGGACAGCGGGGACATTCGCCCCCACCCCTGCCGTGAGACTGGGCCCCCACATGAAATTTGAGGAGGCCCCTATCCGGAAATGCACAGGAAAAAAGGTGAGCAAGGAGGCCGACGGGACAGAAGATCATGCTGTCAAGGAGGCCCCAAGACCGACAACGAGACCCCAGGAAATATAATCAGGTCTCTATAAGAGACGTAGAACACAGATTGAGAGGAGGCCCCTCAGGACGAAAAGGAGGCCCCCAGGGCAGGGAAAGGAGGCCCACAGGACGAAAAGAAGGCCGCAGGACGAAAAGGAGGCCCCCAGGACGAAAAGGACGCCCCCAGGACGAAAAGGAGGCTCCCAGGACGAAAAAGAGACCCTCAGGACGAAAGGATGCCCTCAGGACGAAAAGATGCCACTGAATCGGGCAAGAAGCCACCCAGTCTACACGAGAAGGCTTCCGATGGGTGGCAGGACATTCTTAGTTTGGAAAACGAGGCCCCTAAAATGGAAGAGCAGGCCTCTACAATAGAAAATAAAGACATGATAGGAGAGATTTCTCCGAACGCAAGAGGGGGCCCCAAGGCAAGAAGGTTTCCGCAGGAATGAGCCACTGAAAGCCATTGTGCTCTTGCTAGCCACGGAAACCAGTCAGATGAGGTCCATTGGAAGGAGGAGGACCTAGAAGAGAAGATTTAGACTTCAGATGCAAGTAATCTATAAGAGATAATGAGGCACCAAACACAGATGAGATGGCCAAGACGGAGAGGAGCCCTGATCTGAAAAAGGAGTCACCTAGAGAGGGTAGGAGGCTCCAGAAATCAAGAGAGTGCCAAAATTGGCACGGAGACAACTATAATTGCAAAGGAGGCCCCCAATTCAGGAAAGGAGGCCCCATAAAATAGAGAGAGTTCAAGGGCGGGAAAGAAAGCCAGTGGATATAGCAGATGAGGTTTCGAGACGCAAAAGCAGGCCCCGAAAC
>JAOTOM010001384.1:0-66879 GCA_034440615.1 Ashinkailepas kermadecensis | reverse complement strand
GCAGCAACAGGAGTCACCGGCCGCGTGAGCCGCACCCTGTCGGCCAGTACCTGCCCTACACATGGCAGCAGCAACAGGGAGTCACCGGCGGCGTGAGCAGCACACATGGGAGATCACCGGCCGCGTGAGCCGCACCCTGTCGGCCAGTACCTGCCCTACACATGGCAGCAGCAACAGGGAGTCACCGGCCGCGTGAGCCGCACCCTGTCGGCCAGCACCTGCCCTACACATGGCAGCAGCAACAGGGAGTCACCGGCCGCGTGAGCCGCACCCTGTCGGCCAGCACCTGCCCTACACATGGCGCAAAATACCTACAAAGACGCCCACGCCCGCCGCGAACCACGCCCACCGCCAGCCCCCACACTATCCCCCAATCCCACGCCCCGAGGTGCTCTCGCCCTGCACATGCATGCGCCTTGCCGCATGGACTATGCAACACGGACAGGAGGGACTGCACTGGCTGACCACAGACCAATTAAGCGCCATGATGAAAGAGGGAGAGGTCTTTTCTCGCTGGCGCACGAACGAGCGGCAGGAGGCAGCGATAGCCAACTTTGAAGCATTTAGCACCAACTCCTCCCACACACACTATTGTAAGCTCCTACTTCCTTGTGTGATCTACTAGTCTGACCCAGCAAGCAGCATTGCAATTTTATATAGAGTTTGCATCTCCGTTTCAGACCGGGGAGACTTCACTGGATTCTGCCAGAGTTTATCGCGATGAGGTGGCCGCATGTCATTGCCTTGCTGGCGCTGGAGCTGGGGCTGATGAACATGAGCGCGGCCAGCGACATCCTCAGCCTCCTGCCGTCCGACTGCGCCGACACCCAGACCGTGTCCCGGACGGCTGACCACGTCTCCACACACGCCACAAGTGCGCCCACACTCTACCGAGGTGTCTCCTCACACGCAGTGAATGTCAGACTGCCCTCCAGTAACAGCTCTACCACAGCGCCAAGCGTATCCCTGCACGACAGAGACGCCGTCGTATATCCGACGAGCTCCTCTGCGGACTCGACAGGCGTTTCGTCGGACGGCGCCGGCTTGTTCTGCGGCTGCATGCTGCAGAGCGGTGTGAGTGTGGAGGGCGGCGTGCGGCGACAGATGAGACGCAGCCAGCTCGCGCTGGTCGCCGCCTACAACTGCACCCAGCTGCACGGTGACGCGATGAGTCTGCAGCTGCACCACCCGCTCTACTACTCGCCAGTGTACCGGGCCGTCGGCACCGCCTTCCAGGGCGCCGTGTTCGTCGTCGGCATCGTGGGCAACGTGCTGGTGGTGGTGGTGGTGCGAAGGTCGCGCAGCATGCGCACGCCCACCAACTGCTACCTGGTAAGTCTGGCCGTCGCCGACATCATCGTGCTCATCGCCGCCGTGCCCAACGAGGTGGGCATGTACTTCCTGGTGGCGCAGGCCTGGGTCTGGGGCATGCCCGGCTGCATGCTGCTGCCGATGCTGCAGAACATGGGCATCAACGCGTCGGCGCTGAGCGTGACCGCGTTCACGGTGGAGCGCTACATCGCCATCTGCCGACCGCTGGAGGCGCGCACCATCTGCACGGCGCAGCGCGCCAAGCGCATCATCGCCGCCGTCTGGGCGTTCGCCCTCTGCTACTGCGCGCCGTGGGCGTTCCTCACCAAGGTGGTGCCCGTGCGCTACATCGGCGTGCCGGACGTCGAGGAGTGCACGTTCAAGCTGTCCCGGCAGGCCTACCTCGGCTACTTCTTCGCCGACATCGTGCTCTTCTACGCGGTGCCGCTGCTCGTCTCGAGCGTGCTGTACACCATGATAGCCGTGGTGGTGTTTCGGCCGCCGCAGGTGCTGAAGCGAATCGGCGGCGTGGCGACGGGTGCCGCCGCCAGCAACTCGCACAGCAGCCGCGCCCAGGTGAGGGTGGACACCGCCGCGTTTGTGCTGCGCAGGCGAGGGAGCTGGGGCATCGGGGCCTCTGCGGCTTCGCACTGGGTAGACCGCTGCAATACCCGCATGGCAGTGACTGGTCGTGATGCGAAGGAGCTGAGGCAGACTTTCGCCTAGCATCCAATGACAGTGGTAGGTAAGCAATGTGCACGCCATAGTTGCCTTTATAGTTACGTATATAGGCTTCAGCATCACCTACGCTGCGTTGCACCATTGGCATAGCAACGTGCTCCGAAATTGAGATTATAGTTAAACTAAGTTAAAGGCATGATTGTAGCTACCCAGCGGTCTATTCAGCAGGTCAGGAGTCGCACGAGCTGAAAGCAGGTGTGAATTATCAACAACGAATGCTGATATTTTACTCCTGCTTTCGAAATACTACTGAAGCTACAACTTAATAAAGGGCACCACTGGATAGCCGGAGAACATTGTCATAATGGAACTCAAGCTAAGAAAAAAAACGCAAAAAGGAGACTTCTGCAACGAAATTCGCACATTAAAAGCATGTTTTTCGTAGCATAGTGAATGTTAAAAGAATTGTAGCTGATGTTCATCTGTCTATCCTACTGCAAAAATTAAGGCTTTGCTCCATCACATGAACAATACGCTTGTGAACATTGCTTCATCATAGCATTGATGTTGCACATGCAACCTTTGTGGAGTTAACCTTTGTTAGGACGGTCAGCAGTAGTGTTTCAAGGAAGTTACCATGGACATATTTAAATGCTGAGAACATTAACATTGAAACATTAACTGCTGAGAATATGAATGACGACAAAATGACTCGTTGGTTGGCCTAGCGAACTATTCATGGCTGCTGAAGCACGAATTGCTTCATTTTTCTGGTAAATCTAATTACATCGGATGTTAGGAGCCTGAGACCGTTTCATAGCTTTAGCATCACTATTCATAGCCTTGACAGCCCCTTGAAATAACTTTTCGATAACCAAACATAGCTGCTCTTTGGAATCAGATTCAGGAAATACGATTATTGTTGGCTGGGGAATATGTTGTCATTGGGCGAAAGTCACCGATGCCCTTCCCGCAAAGCGGAAATTTGATGAGGGAAATTTAGCTGTGTCTTTTTTCTATTTCAATGATTTATGCAGCTTGATCTAAGACAATCTACCACATGATGACAATCATATCCCATGCCACCCTCCTTACTAAATCATAGTAAAAAGTCGTAAATCAAGGACGTACAGCCCGTGACTTCAGAGGTAGCGGAACCTTGCAATGATTGCTTATTTATCGAAGCGCACCTAGCGCATTTATCGAAGCGTGTGCGAATGCATTTAGATGTAGTGAATTTAGTTGCTTGTAGGCGACTGTGTTCAGACGTGTAGCTTGTGCGCGAATGTATTCAGCCAAGTGTGCAGTCTGTGCGCGAGTGTATTCAGCCAAGTGTGCAGTCTGTGCGCGAATGTATTCAGCCAAGTGTGCAGACTATGCGCGAATGTATTCAGCCAAGTGTGCAGTCTGTGCGCGAATGTATTCAGCAAGTGTGCAGATTGTGCGCGAATGTATTCAGCCAAGTGTGCAGTCTGTGCGCGAATGTATTCAGCCAAGTGTGCAGTATGTGCGCAAATGTATTCAGCTAAGTGTGCAGTCTGTGCGCGAATGTATTCAGCCAAGCGTGCAGTCTGTGCGCGAATGTATTCGGCCAAGTGTGCCGCTTGTGCAGAGGGGAAAATGTGCCCGTGGCATAGAATTTCGTGGCATAGTCCCCTTGTCTCCGCCTCTGATTGTCCCCCAATCAATTTAAAGGTGACACCTCAGTTATTTGTTGTAGGACCAAGAATTTCATGATAAATGTATGGTCTTCATTACTTATATAGTTGCATCTATGCAGTTTTTGTTTCATTAAGCAGGGTAAAAAGAACAGTTTTTTTTTTCTGCTTTCCAAAGGTTACATGCCATATATTTTCCGGTGTCTTCCTATTCTTGAGTGGGAGTGAATGCATTCTAGCCTAGAATAATGCAATGGTTGATTCCATTCCATTTAGGTCTTCTTCACATACTTGTAAATATTCCGATAACTTCCTTTATTTCCTCCTGTCACTTGTCCCATTTTGGTGCCATTTTAAATTCATGTTTTCATTTTGTTGATGTATACTGTCTTGGTATTCACTTCATACAATTTGTCTCTGTTATCTCCATCCATCTGTGCATTTTCTCCTCCGCCATGACATCTGTAACGCTCTTCATTGGTGTGTTTCTCTTTGTATTGCATTCCTCATGAACTGTAGCCATCCAGTAATATTCAGTTTTCATCAAAATGTGTACTGTGCGTGATAATATACCCAGTCCTAATGTATCTGATGCATATTTACAATAACTGTCTTGTAGATAATGTGTAGAATACTGTGGACAGTGAGTTAGGTAAGGCACATGGATCTGGCTCCAGTACTGAGCATGGGTGGAGGCTCTGGGGGAGGGGGTCAGGATCATCCATGGGTTCGAGGGACCCTCACTAGATGATCCCTGGAAAGGTTTTTTTTTCAAGGAAAGTAAGACTAAGTGCAATGCAATCAATGCGAGGAGCTGAGAAAACTCCCAAACCGATGTCTTATACCTTTTTTTGCTGTGCGGGTAATTCTTGCTGCTGGACCCCCCCCCCGGAATCTCGAGAGGTCTCCACCTATGCTACCGGATAAATAAGTATGAGTTGGAGATGAATCTTGGAAGCGCTTCGAAGCACTGCACAACTCAGAAACGACGAGCTGACTTTGACGTCATCTAGCCGAGTAGCTGAGTGATTCAGTGATATCAAGATGAAACTACCATCAAAAGACCCGACAATAGCTCAGTAAATTTCCACGGCACTGCGTGCCGCCCCTATTCCCGCTGCCTTGGACATCCTCAAGGCGTGTGGGTATCAAGTTGACCCCTCTCCCAACCGAGCGCGTGTTAAGCTTATCACCCACTTCCCAGTTTGTCTTCCATGGCCTCCAAACATTGGTGATGCCGATTTCCCTACCCATGAGACAGCTGGTATCTCAGTCGGTAACATTCACGGAGGTTTTTTTTCACTTCTGGGCTTGTGCGCGTGTATTCAGATGCATAGCTTGTGCGCGCCTGTATTCAGCCAAGTGTGCATCTTGTGCGCGACTGTATTCAGCCAAGTGTGCAGGTTGTGCGCGTCTGTATGCAGGAAGTGTACAGCTTGTGCGCGACCGTATGCAGGAAGTGCACAGGTTGTGCACGATTGTATTCAGACGCACAGCTTGTGCGTGGTTGTATTCAGCCAAGCGCATAGCTTGTATGTGATTGTATGCAGTAAAGTATTCAGCTTCTGCGCGACTGTATTTGGACGAAGCCGTCCATTATGCATTACATTCGAGCTTTAAATCACGGTCCTTGTTTTTTTTGCAACCACGTTTGCGTGCGTTGCATCAATACTTTCCTCTCTGTACCCAGTATTTACCATTTTGTCGGTGCAAATAATATAATAGGATGGGTGACATCTGATAAAACCGATCGAAGATGCTATGCAACATTAATTTTGAGGCTCCGAAATAATGCAGGGAATGAGTAGTTTATGTCCATAGGGCTCTATGTGAAATATGGAAGGTATTAGGGGGCCAAATAAGGGATAAGAGGGGCAATAGTTATATCAAAAGTGCATAGAACGACACCCGCAAGTGTGATTGCGCACATGTATGAACTCCACGTTTTTACGGCTACAAGTCTTTTTCACAACCATTGCACATTTTCTTCAGCAAAGTCCTTGAAACTGAACCGTTCATGAGGAAGAATCAGTATTATAAGGTGTTCATTTTCTCCCGAATTGCTTATTTTCAGTGACCTGCTCGTTGCCATCTGTCCGCAGGTCATCAAGATGCTGGCGGTGGTGGTGTGGCTGTTCGCGCTCCTCTGGCTTCCGTACCGCAGCATGCTCGTCTACAATTCGTTTGCGCAAACGCCATCCGAGAAGTACATGGATCTATGGTTTCTCATGTTTGCCAAGACCTGTGTCTACATCAACAGGTAACGCTGTAACATAATGTCGATCACTGATGAAATAAAGCGGAAATGTGAATGTAAAACCGAAGCGAGCTTGCATGTTTTTCTTGCTGACCTCCAATGAACCAGTCTTCCTTTGGAAAATAACATTCCTACGCACGCGCCAAACGTTTCTCAATGATACTTTATGGGGTAGCACCACCAAGCCAAAGCTTCTAGAAGTGGTGATGGTGCTTGTACCGGTAAGGCGCACATGTATTGCACATGTGCGGCTTATGAAGAGGGGAAAATGTGTCCGTGGCATAGAATTTCGTGGCATAGACCCCTTGTCTCCGCCTCTGATTGTTCCCCAATCAATTGCATAAAGTGACACCCATGCTTCCTGAGTTCCATTTCCTCTGGTGTCATGGACCAGGAAATTCTGATGATAAATGTATGGTCTTCTTTACTTATATAGTTGCATCTATACATGCATACATCTCCCATATAACGTAGGATATGCAAAGTTTGTTGACATTGCGAAACTGTACTGAAGTTTATGAGCCATATGTTATCATTGAGCCAAGAGCTGTAAGCTTCCAGCAGACAGCAGCCCATGTCTGGCCGGTGGTGTGTTTGGTGGCATAGACCTACACCTTTCGGGCGCAAAAGCGGCCCATGTCTGACCAGTAGTGGGTCTGGTGACATGGACCTACACTGTACAGGTGCAACAGCAGCCCATGTCTGACCAGTAGTGTGTCTGGTGACATGGACCAACACTGTACAGGTGCAACAGCGGCCCATGTCTGACCAGTGGTGTGTCTGGTGGCATAGACCTACACTGTACAGGTGCAACAGCGGCCCATGTCTGGCCGGTGGTGTGTCTGGTGGCATAGACCTACACTGTACAGGTGCAACAGCGGCCCATGTGTGACCAGTAGTGTGTCTGGTGACACGGACCTACACTGTACAGGTGCAACAGCAGCCCATGTCTGACCAGTGGTGTGTCTGGTGGCATAGACCTACACTGTACAGGTGCAACAGCGGCCCATGTCTGGCCGGTGGTGTGTCTGGTGGCATAGACAGGTGGAACAGCAGCCCATGCCTGGCCAGTGGTGTGTCTGGTGGCATAGACAGGTGCAGCAGCAGCCCATGTCTGACCAGTGGTGTGTCTGGTGGCATAGACGTACACTGTACAGGTGCAACAGCGGCCCATGTCTGGCCGGTGGTGTGTCTGGTGGCATAGACAGGTGGAACAGCAGCCCATGTCTGACCAGTGGTGTGTCTGGTGGCATAGACGTACACCTTACAGGTGCACCAGCACCTTCCTAAGCTTTAAACAATTTTCACAATAGTTTCATAGCGTTGCATTGAAAGGGCGACTTAAACTCTCCTCACTGAGAACTTGTTGTCAGTCTTAGAATCGGGTGTTGATATTCAAGGAACATGGATGTCAATTTCTGAAAACAGAAATAATTGGGGGGCAGTGTATGGAGGCAGTGGGAAGATCAAAATCGATTGGGAATCCTACAGGAACCCATGGCAAGAATTGGAAATATTGGGAGAGGGGGCAAGCCAACATTCGGGATTCCAAGACCACCTCCCTCACAATGTATGCTAGCTCGCACCAATGCCCCAGGCTGTTCTCTCTGAAAGCATTTGTCGTCTATTCGCCTGCCTCCATTAACCTCTGACGTTCCGTGTCTGCTTCCGATCGTGTCAAACCCCGCCCCTCCCACCACTGTCCAGCGAGAATACTTCTTGGTTGTATCATTAAATTCGTGGGGACTGCGCTGCCTTCCATTTAACTACTAAATACCGCCCGGGGCCATCGACACCTGGCAAGTCCCCCCCCCCCCTCCACCACTCTGACACTGAACACACTCCAGCCAAACGTCACTGGAATACCAACCACTCGGGGCCACCGACACCTAGCAAGTCCCAGCCTGACACTGAACATACTCCGGCCAAACGTCACTGGAATACCAACCACTCGGGGCCACCGACACCTAGCAAGTCCCAGCCTGACACTGAACATACTCCGGCCAAACGCCACTGAGGGAGCATGTTGGTCTGGACGGACACAATTGCAACGCGCCAGTCGTGAAGCAGGAGCAGACTGTAGGCGCTGGCTCCTCTGGTAAGCTGCGGGACCACTCGCTTGGCTCTTCGCTGGCTCCTCTGGTAAGCTGCGGGACCACTCGCCAGGCTCTTCGCTGATCACGGCTGGAGTAACCTGCCGTTTGCCGTCGGTTGGAAAGTTATTTAGTAAAGGTGTTTTTCTTCTGATGCATTGCTATTGCTCCTTGTGTTTTTTTCCTCAGAAACACTAATGCTAAACTTGACGTCAAGCAGACATCTTTCATGAAAAATGTGTTATTCTGCACTACGCATAAAATGTTTTACATAACTACAAAGAGTAATGGTTCATAATGAACCGTTATCGGCACAGCGATAGCAAGCAATTCCGCTAGCAATCTTCGTCGTTTCCGTTGCGCATAACGCATTTGCATAGGAGCGTTCCCTATTGTAATTGCAATTTGCAATTAATAAAACATGGTTTATTTTGTTCTTGTTTTTCTTTAGGAAAAATCCAGAGAAAGGCGGGCAGGAGCAATTACCTCCTCACCACGAGCAAGAATGGGGTCCGGCTGTTTGGCCAGCTCTTTTCCCATACTCGTGACTTTACGTGTGGCACATTGCGTACTAGGCGCCCAATATAGATAGTTGCCATGCTATGGCTGGGTCGGAAAATGTCACATTTGCTGATGTACTTTTTTAAAATGTAAAAATTGAATTGAACGCCAGAACACCCATTACGCATGATAATTCACAGCTCTGCTGACAAGGTTACTAGCATGAGTCTACCACAAGTAATCTGTATGATGACTTTGATATGGGCGCTAAATGACCAAACCTGGTTAATGCGTCCTAAACCCCAAAAAACCAACCAACCAGCCGGGAATTGATAGCGCCTCCGATAGGTGTCGAAACCACCAGGAGCCGTCACATTCGTCACCTACATCTAGAGCTGAACTCAGTAGTGCATTGAGAGCTGGTCTGTTCAATAATTTCTTGAAGCCGATATTTTATTTTGTTTATTTTGAATTCAGCTTGGAGATTCAGTCTTGGCAACCAACAGTCATGGTCTTGCCAAAAATATTGTGGAATGGGTGTGGGTGATTTCATCCCTCCATCGACTACCTGACCGAACTTGTTGCGTCGGAGCTCAGGCGAGTACCCTGTTGCTGGGGACTTGACCAGGCGGGTCGGAGGATGGATCCATCAGCTGAGTTATATGCAATGTCCAACATCGCATGCCGCGCGGTCAGTGTTACATATTTGCCTGTGGTATGTACAACCTCTGTAGTTTTGATGTGCTTTAAATTGTTACTGGATGGTATGTGGCATATTACAATATCATTAATGATCGATATATCTGTCAAAATCAGCTTAACCATGGATGCAGAATAATAGTGGTGGTAGGTTGGCCGGTGGGGCCAAGAAGTTTTTTTTCCGTGTTGTTGGTGGTTTATGGTGTGATATTGCATTTTACTTCACGATAAAAGCGTCATCCCCAGATAAAATGGTTATTCTCGACATCGTATCAGTTGAAAAGGTCGGCCATGTTGTACACCCAATCGTAAGCATATTAGCTAAACATAATAAAACAGCATAACGGCATGCAATGAGATCTAATCAGGTGCGTAAAAGGTCACAGACCGCACGCTTGAAACAGCACACGCTCAACTGATGAGCTTCGGGGGGGGGAGGGCGTTGTAGCGCTGTGTCATCGGGTACGGGAGGCAGTATTAGGGTACCTAAGGGAAGTATTAGGGGACGAGTCATCCATTGTTCAATCGGGGCGGTTTTTCGCTTCCTATCAGACATCAAGTTTTCTGTGATTTATGTACCCCATTAACTCGTTTATGCACCTGTTAAAACCAGGCTATGATGTCACACTTACGTCGAGCCCAGCACATGCAGTTGTCTCGTCGACTGACTGGTGAACATGCCATCGTTTGACTATGTTATGGGCGCTGCATGACCGACGTAGTCGTTGCGCCTATAAACTCCAATAACCAATCCACTGATGAGTCTCCGGGGAGGAGGGCGTTGTAGCGCTGTGCCACCGAGCAATAAAAACGCCGCTTACCAGCCTCCGGCCTCACGCGTGGGAGCGCCAGATCAGTGTCCCGGCGGCTGTTACGGCAGCGCAGTTACCACCCTCCGGCCTCACGCGTGGGAGCGCCAGATCAGTGTCCCGGCGGGTGTTACGGCAGCGCAGTTACCAGCCTCCGGCCTCACGCGTGGGAGCGCCAGATCAGTGTCCCGGCGGCTGTTACGGCAGCGCAGTTCGCCAGATTATCTCCGCGGACGTCTGTGGTCTCCCGTTCACGGGGAAAAGGAGTTCCCCAGTAGGGTTCCAGTGTGGTGGGACGTCCGCGGGGTCGAACACAAACACAATGCACGGCTTCCACAACCAAAACATCCTCCTGGTCTCCCTTGCAGGGATCAGACAAGCCGGTCCCCCACGGGGGCTCGGAGTTCTGCTGACCCGGGGATAACAGGCCAAACATTCCCTCTGCACCCGTGCGTTAGTTTTTCGCGGACGGACAAAAGATCTCGCATCACTCTCTTCTGTCTAGAGGCGGACGGATGTGACGTGATGGGTATAATTGAGGCGGACGGATGTGACGTGACGGGTATAATTGTTCGCTGTGAGCGGGTGAAGGACGGAGAACCCCAGGTGGAGTTTGCAGTAGCAGATTCACATTCAGATTCGTTGATTGGCGCGACATCAACATCGGTGGATTTTCATGTTCGCAGATCATTTGTATATAACATGGATATGTAAATATTGCACTGCATCATACATCACCCCAGGCACTCACACAGATTGTGAAATGCTTGTCTGCTTAATGCACTTCATAATCCACGCGTGTATGATGGTCGTGTCCGATTCTAAGTTGTCGGTCTGCGATTAATGTAGGCTGTCCGTATTGAATGGCCCGGTAAAGTTAAAAGTCAGATATCATCGAGCATACGCGATGATATATGACTAATGTTGTCTCCTTCAGCCATTTCAGTTCACGCAGTACATCTGATATGCAATCAAATTTTCTTGGGCACAAGATCAGACAACGCTACCATATTCGATAGTGGAGCGGACATGCGCAAACAACGCATGGAGCAAAAGCTCGAACCCGAACGGGGACGCGGTAGCTCAGTTGGTAGAGCGTCGGACTCTTGATCGCAAGGTTGTGGGTTCGAATCTCACAGCCGACGGCATTTACCGAGTCCACCCGCGACCAATCGGCGTGAGAAATTGGCGACGCTATATGACCTAGCGGTTGAATGCGTCGTAAAATAACCCAAGGTTCTTCTTCTTCGAATCCGAACCGTACTGGACGACGGGAGGACGGTTGCATGCTTCGAATAATAAGTCCAAGTATTGGCCTCGACTACGAGACGATTAAGTTTCCATGGCTGGAAAATGTGTGTTGTCAGCCAAGAGTTGAATTATACGAGACTCGCATACACACACACACACACACACATATATATATATATATATATATATATATATATATATATATATATATATGTGTGTGTGTGTATTTGTGTGTGTGCTGTATTATGTGCCTCGTTATACACCAAGTCCAGAGTTGTATTACATGCATCACACTCAGACAGAGAAGCAGGCAATGGACGTCTGGCATGGACATGGGCGACAGAGCTTTGTCGGCATACTTAGTGCTTGCACGACCATCTCCCCCAACGGTGGTGCAGCCCATATAGCAAGTTGTGACACTAACACGTGTGGTCATCTCTTTCCTTCCTGTAGTTATTATGTTGAGTAATACTTGTCGTTTTCCACTATATTTTCGACATGATTTTCTTCTCCATAGCGATCCGTTCTTGTCTTTCCATTTGATGTTCTTGTCTTGTTTTTGTTCTGGAGTACCATCGTCTGAGCTGTTTGTTATGTCCTCAAGCACCATTCTCTGATCTGTCAGTTCCGTTCTGAATCATCACGGTCAGTGTTCCGGTACGCTGACTTCGCGCTGGTCATGCTCTGGCTGGTGAGGTTCGTTCACCTGACATGGGGCATGTTCTGTTCTGCTTCTCCACTAGGTTAGCCTGCACTTTTGCCGTTTTCCAATTTGTCCAATTTGTCCCTCTAAGACGATCTGGCACTTGACGTGCTCTGACCTGTATCCCGCCAGACTGATCATGCCGTGTGCCGTGTTCTGATCTGCATCCCGCCAGACTAACATGTGTTCTGATCTGTATCCCGTCAGACTGACCTGCCCTCTGCTGTGCTCTGACCTGTATCCCGCCAGACTGACCTGCCGTTTGCCGTGTTCTGATCCGTCTGTTCCACTCCGTTTCAGCGCCATAAATCCGATTCTCTACAACGCCATGTCGGCCAAGTTCCGCCATGCATTTCGCCAGGCTCTGCAGCGCATCTGCCGACGTGAGTGGCGTCGCTCGTTATTGGCACGAGTTGGCCATCGCCTTTTTCTGCTGCTCGGCCCTCTATTGGGCGGTTCCCTCCGTGTCAGTACAATGGCCGGGACGCTGAATCCGGGTGTGGGATTGTGACAGTTGGTCGGAGTGGGGAGGAGGATGGGATTGAGAGAGGAAGCAGGGCAAGGTGGGAGGGCGCACACAAATTTTGAACTGTAGGTCGGGACATAATCAAGGAGCTAGTGAGCAGTAAGTCTAAGGAAAAGATTAACAATGGCTGCACTGAATTACACGGACTCGGAGCAAAAAGAAACAAATAGTGATTTGTTTGAATATTTCTCGACTGGTGCTGGTTGGACTGTTCACGCTGCCCTGCTCATGGTATTGTGATGAAAAGTTCCATTACCTCTTCATGTTTTCGTTTTTTTTTTCCTTCAAAAGTTACCTTGGACATTTGCATCATGATGCCTGGGTGGATGTGCTAGTGCACGTGTCAGGGTAATGGGCGTACATTGACATCATGATGCATGGATGGATGTGCTAATGCATGTGTCAGAGTATGGGCGTACCTTGGCATACATATGCGTTGTATGCAAGATGCATGTAAGTGCAAAATCATATGTGTATAGCATCACAATACAGAGGAAAAAGGTACACAGATACATTATCCTCCTGACATGGGCTCGCAAGTCTGCTACCCTGCTCAGCTTGGTTGGTAGGTCTGTTACTCCACTGACCTCGATTGTTACGTCTGCTACAACACTGATCTTAATTGACAGGTCTGCTACCCCATTGATCTCGGTTGACAGGGTTGTTACCCCACTGACCTCCGCTGGCAGGTCTGTCACCCTACTGACCCCGGTTGGCAGGTCTGTTACCACACTGACCCCGGTTGGCATGTCTGTTACCACACTGACCTCGGTTGACAGGTCGGTCGATGCATCAGTACGGTGGGATGGAGCTGAGCGGGGCAGGCATGTACCGACCCACCGGTGCTCCACTCACGAGGAGAGGTGCTGTCAACCGGGCCAGGTCAACTCACTGTACAAGGGTGTAGCAACACCCCGTGCATACGTGTAATGACTGGGCGTTTGTACGTGCAGCAACACCCTGTGTATATGTATAATGACTTGGCGTATATACGTGTAGAAACACACCGTTCATACGTGTAAATACCGGGAGTATATACGTGTAGTAACATAGCGTGCGCACTTGGTGATGGTAGTTATTGGTTTTACGACACGTCGACCGTTCAGTCATGTAGCGTCGCCAATCTCTCACACCGATTGGACGCGGGTGAAGAGTAGCGACAGTTGAGACTCGAACCCATAGCGTGCACACGTGTAATCACTGGGCGTATGTATGTGTATCAACACACTGTGTATATGTGTAATGACTGGGCATATATCGTGTAGCAACACAACGTGCATACGTGTAAAGGCTGGGCGTATATGCATAGAGCAACATATCGTGTATACGTGCAATGACTCGGCGTAAATACGTGTAGCAACATGCCGTACATACATGTAATGACTCGGCGTATATACGTGTAACAACACGTCGTATATACGTCTAATGACTTGGCGTATATGAATGTAACAACACGCCATACATACGTGTAATGTCTGGGCGTGCATACGTGTAGCAACACACCGTGCATACGTGTAGCAACACACCGTGCATACGTGTAGCAACACACCGTGCATACGTGTAGCAACACACCGTGCACATGTGTGATGACTTGGCGTATATGCGTGTAGTAACACGCCGTGCATACTTGTAATGACTCGGCGCAAATAAATGCAGCAACACGTCGTATACACGTGTAATTACTGGGCATATATACGTGTAACAACACGCCATACATACGCGTTATGACTCGGGGTATATACGTCTAGCAACACACGTACATACGTGTAATGACTTGGTGTATATACTCATCGTGTAGTAACTCATCGTACACATGTGCAACGATTCCGCGCCTATGCTTGCAACACCTTCCTGTACAGACGTGTAGTAACTCAGTGCACATACGTAAACCGACTAACCGTGCACACGTGTAGCAATTCGACATACCTGCGCCAGTAACTCGCCGTAATATGCGCCAGTAACTCGCGTACATGCGCCAGTAACTCGCCGTAATATGCGCCAGTAACTCGCGTACATGCGCCAGTAACTCGCCGTAATATGCGCCAGTAACTCGCGTACATGCGCCGGTAACTCGTCGTAAATGCACCAGTAGCTAGTCATGCATGCGCCAGCAACTCACCATAAATGCGCCAGCAGCTCACCATAAATGCGCTAGCAACTCACCATAAATGCGCCAGTAGCTGATCGTGCATACGCCAGCAACTCACCGTACATGCGCCTGCAACTCGCCGTACATGCGCCAGTAACTCGCCGTAAGTGCGCCAGTAACACGCCGTACATGCGCCAGTAACTCGCCATACATACATTTGTCAAATCTGTGCATTCACGAGGAACTACTCAGTGTGCGTACTCGTAAGTAACTCGGCGGGTATAGCTTTGATGACTTCCACAGGTACCCTAATCTGAATCTGAAGTGTATACTTGTAAAACAGACTTGTAACAACAATGCTTCTGTTTCTAATAACCTCGGTACATACTTGCAACAGTCCCATACTGTGTGCTTGTGGCAGCCAAACGGGCATTCTCGTAGGAAGCCAAAATATATACCTGGAACAACTCCTGGAACTAGGCAGTACCATCTTAGCATATTTACCGGTAAGCATATATCAATATAAGTGCACGGACAAAAGTCCAACGGACAGAGTCAACAGGGCTAGAAATAAAAAAAAACGCAACACGCTCAATAGGGTAATATATATATATATATATATATATATATATATATATATATATATATATATATATATATATATATATGTATGTATATACGTGTATATATATGTATATATACGCTTGTGGGGGTGAGGACACTGGCGGATCCAGGGGGGCCATTCCGGCCATGGCCCCCCAAGCGCTTCAAAGGGGGGGCATAGTATCTTTTGCCCCCTAAAACCAACGAAAGTAAACTGAATTAAAATGCAGTAATCTTTGCTGAGGTTAAAAAATAGCGTTCCGGGTGAAATAATCTCCAATTTTACAGGTATTTTGTAATAATTTTTTTGGAAGCACAATATGGTAGCATAGTAGATTCTGACATATCGAGGGTTCTATGTTGTTGAAGTTCTGCTTACAGCAAGAGATGACGAAATCAGCAGTTTCATTATTCCTTCGTCAGATAGGTTCATGAAGTTTGTTTAGCCAGTAACGGGCAAGTGGACCCAGTGAGCCAGATTTCGAAAACGGAATTTGAACAGGATGTTTTGTGCGAGTGACCAGTTGAGCTCAGTTGAGCAGCATGTTTCGTATGTTGGTGTTGAGGTTGCTAAGATGAACAGACAGGCTACATTGACTGATTTTTTTTTCAAGAAGAATAGCAACAGGATGTATGTATTTACACTGGCGGATCCAGGGAGGGGCCATTCCGGCCATGGCCCCCCCGAAGCGCTTAAAAGGGGGGCCATGGTGTCTTTTGGCCCCCCCGAAACCAACAGAAGTCAACTAAATTAAAATGCAGTAACCTTTGCCGAGGTTAAAAAGTAGCGTCTGGATGAAAGAATCTCCAATTGTAAATTAAAAAAAAAAATTGTTTGGAAGCCAGTGTGGTAGCATAGTAGATTCTAACACACATCGAGGGTTCTATGCTCTAAGTTCTGCTTACAGCAAGAGTTGACAAAATCGGATCCGCCAGTGTGTACACGTGCATGAACGTTGACGTGGTACAAGACGTTGAACGAGAACGTGAACGTTTTGATAAGCAAGAACAAAAATCCGGTAACATAGAAACGGTGGAGGTAGGCTGGGGACCCTACACAGGAAACTATGTTGTCAACTATTATTTTTTTCTTCAGATGGGCCCCTTTGCCAAATAGTGGTCGAAATCCGGTGCTTTTAACCAAAAATAGCGGGAGAAGGGGCACCCTCCAAATCCGTTCGACTCCTCCCCTGATGTAATTCCTAGGTACGCCACTGGGGGAGGGGGAGGGGAGGGGCTGACGCCGAAAACCGAAAGTTGCCCCCCCCAAACCGGTGGGCTAGATCCGCCAGTGGGTGAGGAGGTGGGGTGCACAGTTCAAATGTAGGAGTAATGTTGCCGATCGTCGTGCGAGGAGGATTCAATTTATCCGCTCTCTTAACCGTTTCTTATGTTCTGTGGATCCCCCATGAATAAGGCAATGAAATATGCAAAATTGGATGCTGGGAGAAGTGACGCACGATTTTCGTGTGAAGTTGAGAAGCATGCTCGAATTGGCGTTCTCAACCGGAGGGGATTGCCCAGAGACGTAAGGATTGCCAGGGGGAAGGAAGCATAGGAAGATGATGAGGATGGTTACTAGCAAGTTACTCTGTGTAAGGTACTTGCACTTTTTCACAGTCGGTTTTTTCTGTGGTTCAGAAGTCGCCTTATCGAAGTCCATGAGTGGCGATGACAAGCTTTCACGTGCAGCCTACTTGTCAAAATGCTACGTGTGTTACCGTCATCATTTCTACAATTATGCAGTTTCTAAGCAGCTGCTAATAACTTGTGCCATGACAGCTATAGAGGAGCCTTGCAATTGTGTCCAAGCATCTTTTATTGGCTTTCAGTGTATTAAGGACGTGTTATTGGGTTATGAAGGTGTTCGGATAACGGTGTATGCGATTTTCAATGTGTCCATGAAGCCGAACAGCAATGTTCGGAGAACATCATACGGACCTTCCAGGTGTGCGAGCGCCAAACATGGGCTTAATAAGTATTTTCAGGACGAGCAGGTTATACTTAGATACGTTACTCCACTTCTGAAACATTCCGACGTTTGTTTAATACGGTCGGCGCATTCTCAGGGTGGTGACGGATCCTGGGTTTCGCTGGGTCAAAGGGTGTAATGTTTAGCTGCCCTCAGTAGTGCTAAAGCAATTGGATACGTGTGGAGACTGCGGTAATGAGTCGGAGTTGCGACTGAGGGGACCGTGCCCCCCCAGTGAACATGTTGGGGGAGGCCCTACCCAGAGGAGCGCTTTTATGGTCAGAAGGGGGTCATTCTCTGGGAATAACCTCGAGGAGGTGTGCTCTGACCTCCCAGAGGCGATCATTTTCCAGTCGGACGGCGGCCTATCGCTGACAAATTCGAGAGCAATGCCTTCTGACCGGCGGGGATCTTCCGTAGAAGGAGCCTTTCGGGCAGGAGCGTCACCAGGATTTGTCACCAGGGAGCGGGGCGCTGTGTGCGCCCGTCGGGAGGGGAAGCTTCCTTGACGCCCTCTGATGACGCCCCTGATTGCGAGCCTGGAGGGGAGAGGAGCTGGACGTCTTACACATTTCGACAGCAGCGGTGTGCCCGCCGGCCCCGCCGGCCGAGTTTCGGACGGCCGGCGGTGCAGCCCCCTGCCGCCCGCTTCCAGCGGTGTGCCCGCCGGCCCCGCCGGCCGAGTTTCGGACGGCTGGCGGTGCAGCGCCCTGCCGCCCGCTTCCAGCGGTGTGCCCGCCGGCCCCGCCGGCCGAGTTTCGGACGGCCGGCGGTGCAGCGCCCTGCCGCCCGCTTCCTGGCGGACATCGGCGCGCACAGCAGCACTATGGGAAGACGCAGACTGGACTGGCGTCAGACGTTCAGCTGGCCGCCCCAGGAGCAGGACGCCGGGTAGGACGGGGCATGGACTGAATGCGACACGTGCTACCGAGTACTGCCGAGTACTGTCGACCGGGGCGTCGCCACTGTCAACCACCGCCAGCTGGGCGCGGTGTGAGTCGGTCCTCACACTGACAGCTGGGCGCGGTGTGAGTCAGGTCAACTCTGACAGCTGGGCGCGGTGTGAGTCGGTCTTCACCCTGACAGCTGGGCGCGGTGTGAGTCAGGTCAACTCTGACAGCTGGGCGCAGTGTGAGTCGGTCCTCACACTGACAGCTGGGCGCGGTGTGAGTCGGTCCTCACACTGACAGCTGGGCGCGGTGTGAGTCAGGTCAACTCTGACAGCTGGGCGCAGTGTGAGTCGGTCCTCACACTGACAGCTGGGCGCGGTGTGAGTCAGGTCAACTCTGACAGCTGGGCGCAGTGTGAGTCGGTCCTCACACTGACAGCTGGGCGCGGTGTGAGTCAGGTCAACTCTGACAGCTGGGCGCGGTGTGAGTCGGTCCTCACACTGACAGCTGGGCGCGGTGTGAGTCAGGTCAACTCTGACAGCTGGGCGCAGTGTGAGTCGGTCTTCACCCTGACAGCTGGGCGCGGTGTGAGTCGGTCCTCACCCTGACAGCTGGGCACGGTGTGAGTCGTTCCTCACTCTGATAGCTGGGCGCGGTGTGAGTCGGGTCAACTCTGACAGCTGGGCGCGGTGTGAATAAAGTCGACTCTAGCCGGCCCTGACTCTGACAGCTGGGTGCGGTGTGAGTCGGCCCTCACTCTGACAGCTGGGCGCGGTGTGAGTCCGCCAAATTCTCCTCGGGAGCGTGTGTGCGTATTTTTAACATTCACTTCGTTTGAAAACTAAGTCGCTACACACCCGGTCGCCGCAGCGGGGGTTATTCCATATTTATGCGCCTACTCGCACGACATGAAATGGTTATCCTCCACCTCCCATCTATATTTGATATGGACTCTGATCGCTGCATCTTAAACCATCCCTCTTCCCGTACTGAGGCTAACGGTAACCCATACCTCCCATACTGGCTGGGTAACCCATACTGGCTGGGTCCATCAGGAACAGATGACGCCGGTGTCGGACGGATGAACTGGTGCAAGGTGATGGATCCATTGCCACTCAGAGACCCGGCTCACTCACATGTCGGTGCTGACAGTGCGGCTCCCAGGCTCCCGCTGTCTCGGATATCTCAGTGCATTGACGGCAGCGTCGTCCACCGAGAGAGAGAGAGAGAGAGTTGATGCTAAGGCTTGCTCTGTCTGCCGATCTGCTTCCTGGTTACCTGGGAGGTTGGCGTGGTCCGGAATCCACAAGAAGGAAAAGTTGTTTACGCTACGGGCCACGATTTGTTTTATTATGTCAATGACTGGATGTGGGCAGTCTTGGGTGTTGCTAATTGACCGAAGGACGGATTTGGAATTTGAGCAAATCACTACGTTTCTAGTTTTACACCTCTTTAGAATGGAGAAAGCAGCCGGAGTAGCCAGTGTTTCAGCGGAGTAGATGCAAAAGCTATCCGGTGGACGCTTGGAAAGCCCAAGGCCTGGTCCAGTGATGCCGATGCCTGTTTTGACCTCGTGTTTCCGCCCTCCACTTGTCGACGCGGCACTTACATGTGGCCACCCACGGGCGCGGCCTGCCTCAGGCGCCGTGCGACGCACGCGATGCTTCTCTTTGTGGCCTGCCATTGCTTCTAAGTGGTTCCGACTTTCGAGCGAGGCGGCTGGTTTCTGGGCAGTCACCGGGTCAGGTCACTGTACTCTGGGGGTGTGGCGGCGCCTGACCTGGCCAGCTACTTACTGGGCACCGTCCGGCATACCCGGCGCTTCCATTGTAGATACCCACCCCGGCAGGAAGGGGTGTCGGCGTTCGCCTCATGCTGTGCAGGGTCACCGGACGGCGACCCTCGGCTTCCTGGTATACTTTTACTTACAGTTGGCGGGGACAGGGTTGTGTTCTGCCCCTGCCGCTCAAAGACTGCCGAATTCCACCTGCGCATTTGTGACGTCATGCCAACTTCCTTCGCGTAGTGCGTCTGAATTTGTTTTTCGCCGAGGTGCGAAATTCTGAGGCGGCTGGTGGCTGATTGGCGGGTTGCCTTGGTTACGTGTTGTAGCGCGCTGTCGCCGGTCTAGTGCGACGGCCTGTCGCTGGGTACTAATACTAAAGTCTGTCGTGCAGCATGGCCACACAGGACGAATGTAAACCTTGTTAGATTGGCGATTGCACGGTAGCCCATATCCAGTATGGCTCTTCTCAGACAACTTTGTGTGCTTGTCATTCTGCACTTAAAGATCAAGATGACAAACTTGCGACTGTTCGAAGCCGAGTAGATATGCGCGTCTTCGGTAATTAATATCTGAGCTCGTTAAAATATATTTACGCCCTCATCTGGTCCCGTGTTCATGGCGCTATCAGATTGAAAGATGGAACTATAACATCAGAGTGTAAGGATATATCCCGTCCCCCTGGCCTCCGGTGACGGGCGATTGCTATTTTGCAGCTCACTTAGCTGTTCAGGAAGAATAAATGGGCAATGATACAGCTGGCTGTGAATACCTGCCTTCAATTTAGCGCTTCTGAAAACCTGATGAGCCACGTACGGTAATTAGAGGCCGATGACATAAGGAAACTAAGATGATCCTAGATAACCTCTGGAGATACTAAAAGACCTAATACACTATAGATACTCCGCTGCTGAAGATACCTAACTCGTTTCGGTATCATCAAAATATCTAATTTCCACTCAAACAGGGTGACGATATCCGTGCCCTGACCCTCAATACCATTCTCAAAGTTTCCTAGCTGCTGAAGAAGTTCCAGTCTTCCTGACATGATCTCATAAAATTTTTAATAGCTCCTTGACCAGATCTGACGTTTCACTTTGGAGGTCACTCACGAACGTTAAATTGATGTAGGTTTTTGGCGTAAAATTGGTATTGCTGCGCAATGGTTTATCTTGGTACTTGTCGGAGAAAACGAAGCGGAGAGATTGACAGGACCCCTCATAAGCCAAAGGTTGAGTGATACGCCACATGGCAAATTAATTTTCCCCCATGTGCCTTGTTTTTGCATGCACATCCCATGTATGCTTTTCGCGAGAAAAAACCCTACGTTCATCGCATAGCCGCCAAAAATGGTACTCGCCGCAATGGTGTCGCACCCTCAACCAACTCACACTCACCAGCCAAGAATAAAACAGTCTATACGAGCGTTCGGACGTTATCATTTACAGTGGCATATGTGAAGGAAAGACAGCTTGCGAAATATTGCTGCCAAATAAATCTTCACAAGCAATAAGGCCATGCTGTGGAGGGATTAATTCCGATCTACCAGGGGTAGGTAAGGATGGGGGATGACTCATTGTGAGTAAGCCGGTTCTGTATTTCGTACTTCTGCTTCGTTCCTATGTTTTTACCAACGCTGGTATTTTGAGGCTTCCAGGCTTCTATCCCACTTTGTAATTTTGCATGCAACCTTTCCCAAATATAGTTTTGAGTCTGTGTGATTTTAGAAGGATATCGTGTGCTATGATTTTGTGTATGCCCAGAAAATTATCAGTGCTTGTTAGCATCTGTGGAACTCAGCTTTTCATTGGAATTCCTAGAACTCCGTGTTTTTTTCTCACAACTCTTGGCAATTTGCTCACCCCAACCTCCTTTGCTCATCATATCTGTCAATATATGACGTGTTCTAGATTAGTCCATTCGGTCAGTCATTGTTTTAGTTTGCAGTTGTGCCACGGTCATCTTCGGAGCAGACCCATTTGGTACGCGTGGTCAATCCACGTGACATTGCCGACTTCGTGCGCTTTGCATGGTTTTCTAAGAAATGTAGTTATACATTGGAGTCTGAACGTTTTAAATACAAGTCCGTCGGCAGCAAGCCTTGTGCTGCTTGTGTCGGTCTTCGTCACCAAGTTAAGCGCTTCCTCACAGACAACAACCGACAACGAACTGGGATTATTTTAATTTACACAAAGCACATCTTCCATGTTGATTAACAGCGGAGCCATGTTCCTGTTTGGGGCCGCCATGTGCCCATGTGACATGCTCTGAGTGCCACGTGCCACTGCACCAGCGCGCCTCACTATCTCCTCACATACACCGCACACACACGGCCACCACACGAGCCACCACACACGGCCACCACACATGGCCACCACACATGGCCACCACATGTGGCCACTACATGTGGCCACCACACACGACCACCACACGAGCTCTCTAGACAAACGGGACAATCGAGGATAAACAAATCTCAGAGCCAAACCCCAACTCGGAGCCAAAATCAGATGGGCAACGAGGAGGCAGCACCACGGCCTGCTGAAGGAAATGATATGGCGTCTCTTCACCCTCAGTGCGGTGACACTCCGGACTGGTCCGGCAATGAAAGTGGTTATCGGCGGAGGCGGCACCAACGAAATACACAGCCACAATGGGGTCACGACTAGTCGACACGCAACCGTGTCCCGCACACGTCACAACAGCCAACGGCGGGACGGCGCCGGCCGCGCAGGTCGGCCCGCCGCCCGGCCCGCGGGTCACGCGATTGCACCGGGGGTCGGCACGGGGTCGCGGCCGGGTCAGGTCACTGCACGGGCGTGACGGAGCGCGCCGCGCCGCCCGCCCGGCCCGGACAGTAGAACTGCGTGTGCGCCGCGTAGCTGGTCACCTGCTTGAAGGCGATGTTGCAGTGGTGGCAGTGGAGGCTGTCGGCGGTCGCGTGTCCGTTCTGCTCCTGCTGGCCGCCTCCAGCCGTGGCCGGCGCCGGACTGGTGACGGCCGGCACCAGCTCCCGGCCGTCGCCGGCGCCGGCGCCCAGCTCGCCGGCGGGCACCGCCAGCCGGGAGAGCAGGGCGGCCGCGTCCGGCGGACTGGCGCACTGCTCCGGGTGCCGCACCTGCTGGTGGCTCAGCATGATCTCGGCCGAGTCCGTGTAGAAGCTGCAGTAGAGGCACTTCTCGGAGAGCTTGGCGCCGCTGGCGGGCCGCAGCGGCGAGCCGGAGCCGGCGCGCCGCCGCTGCTCGATCATGCACGGCGCCGTGGAGACCCGCGAGCGCGAGCGCGGGTGAGCCAGCGCAAAGTGCTTCAGCATGGTCTCCGGGTGGGCCGACTTGAACGCGCAGAGCGGACACTTCTCGGTGCGGTCCTCCCTGCCGGCCTCCTCTTCGTCCGAGTTGGCGACGATGCACGAGATGAAGCTCTCCTCGGGCAGCTCGGGCGACTTCTTGTCGATGAAGTGCATGCGGATGTGGGTGCGCATGCCGCGCAGCGTGTTGCCCTTGTAGCCGCACAGCGAGCACTTGAAGGCGCGCACGTTGTTGTGCGTCTCCAGGTGCTTCTGGGCCGAGGCGGCCGTCTGCGAGTACACGCTGCAGCAGGGGCATTTCCAGCCGGTGGCCAGCGCCGGGTGCGGTCGCGCTGGACCGCGCCGCGCCAGCTCGCCCACCGCCGACGACAGCTTGGCCGACTTCGCCAGGTCGTCGTGCGAGCAGTAGAACGCCTGGTGCGCGTGCAGCGTGTCCGGCGACGTGAACTTGGTGCCGCACGCGGCGCAGTGGAACTGGAAGCGGGCGGCGTCGGCGCCCGGCGACAGCGTCGACGCCGCCGGGCTGGCGGGCGAGGTGCGCGCGTCGGCCGCCTCTCGGACCGCGCAGTAGTGCCGCCGGTGGACGTCGTAGTTGTCCTGCTTGTAGAAGACGATGCTGCAGTCCGGGCAGCGGACGGCGCCCTGCTTCACCACCAGCTGCGGCAGCGCCGCCGGCGGCGTCGGCAGCCAGCCGTCCCGCGACACCCGCCGCTTGCCGTTGACGAGAGCCGTCTGCGCCGGACTGACGGCCGAGCCGGCCGCCGGCAGCTGCGCCAGCAGCTGGGCAGCTGGCTGGGCGGCTGGCTGGGCGGCCGGCGGAGAGGGCTCGCCGCCGCGGGCCGAGCCGTCGCACTTGCGCGACGTCACCGCGTCGGCCTCCGAGATGGTGTCCGGCGGTTTGATGGAGATACGGAACGTCGGCTCGGGCGTGTGCGCGCTGCCCGGCTCGGCGAGCGGCGAGGCGGGCGGCGGCGAGCCGGCCGAGCCGGGCCGCGGGCTGGCGGCCGCGCGCGAGCCAGCCGACCGGGCCGAGCCGGGCCGCGCACCGTAGCTCTCCTCGTCGCTGGCTGAGTCGGCCGCCGCGGCCGCCCTCAGCCTCTTCTTGGTCAGGTCGAGTGGCGAGTCGGCGTCGGACGGCTGCGCTCGGCTCGGCTTGCTGTAGGCGGCCAGCCAGTCGAGCGGCTGGGAGGCGGTCGGCGGGCCGAGCGCCGACAGCGGGAACGGCAACAGCGGCGGCACCGACGGCCGAGACGTCTCGCCGCCCTCGGCCGCCACGCCCTGCATCACCAGCTGACTCAGAGGCTGCACCGTGCCGTCTGGCAGCACCACGCAGGCGGTGGGCGGCGCGCCTGGCGGGCACGGGTTCGCCACCAGACTGGCCGCCTGCAGCGCGTGGTAGGGGATCAGCAGCACCGGCGACGTGGGCAGCGCCACCATGTGCTGGTGGTGCGCCTCCTCCTTGCCGGCGGCCGGGTCCGACTCGGGAGAGAGCGCCGTCGAGTTTTTGCCCAGCCGCGTCTGGCAGTAGTACTGTTTGTGCACGTGGTATGTCTTCATCGAAGAGAACTGGATGTCGCAGTTGTGGCAGAACCGCTCCTCGACACGCTCCTTGTCGGCGCCAGCCCCGGCCGCCGGCGCGTGCACTCGCATGTGTCGGTTCAGTCCGTTGGCCTTGTCGGTGGTGAAGGAGCATTGTGGACAGGCGAACAGCCGCTTCTTGGCCGCCGGCTCGCCGGAACAGGCCGCCTCTGAGGCAGACGACTCTGAAGGTCCCGGCGAAACAACCGGCTCCGTGCCTCCGGCCATCGGCTCTGCGGACACAACACGCCAGGTCAGGTCAGCACAAGTGGCTAATGTCGCTCTAGGTACATGCCAGAGCTTCCCATACCTTCGGGACTCGCTCTGTCGACGGAAAAGAATGCAGGCGGGCGCGAAAACACTCGGGCATTACCAAGCGGACGCGAATACACTTGAACATTGCCCAGCAAACACGAACACACTTGGACGATACCAAGCTGCATGTGCATTGTGTGCAGATGGGTACATCATACTCCGAGTGGTACTGTGATACGGGCATTAGCACTAGATACACCACAGATATATCAGACAGTCGTCGGATATAAATCCAGATACATCAGACTGTTGTCGGAGATAAATCACAGATACATCAGACTGTAGTCTGAGATAAGTCACAGATACATCAGACTGTCGTCGGAGCTAAATAACAAATACATCAGACTGTCGACGGTGATAAATCACAAATACATCATACTGTCGTCGGAGATAAATCACAGATACATCAGACTGTGGTCTCAGATAAATCACAAATACATCAGACTGTGGTCTCGGATAAATCACACATACAACAGACTGTGGTCTCAGATAAATCACAAATACATCAGACTGTCGTCGGAGAAAAATCATAGATACATCAGACTGTCGTCGGATATAAATAACAGATACATCAAACTGTCGTCGGAGATAAATCCAGATACACCAGACTGTCGTCGGAGATAAATCACAGATACAACCACAGACTGTAGTCTGTGATAAATCACAAATGCATCAGACTGTCGGAGATAAATCACAGATACATCAGACTGTCGTCGGAGATAAATAACGAATACATCAGACCGTTGTCGGGGATAAATCCAGATACATCAAACTGTCGTCGGAGATAAATCACAGATGCATCAGACTGTCGTCGGAGATAAATAACAGATACCTCCGACTGCCGTCGGAGATAAATCACAGATACATCAGACGCTCGTCGGAAACACAAACAAGTACGCCATATATGAAATGGCATGAGAACAGGGGGCAGAAGGGAAGCACTCCTCCCTAAATTTTGATGGGTTCGAAGACGCTACAAAGCGGAGTTATAGTAGCGTTATGGACAGAAACGATTCCAAAATGGCCTCATCCACTACCCGATCGAAATCAGGGAGGGCTCCAAGGCCTCTCGAGAGATACATGTTGGGTGCATAATATATGCATAAAGATACATTCTCTCTCTCTCTCTCCCCTCTCTCTCTCTCTCTCTCTCTCTCTCTCTCTCTCTCTCTCTCTCTCCCTCTCTCTCTCTCTCTCTCTCTCTCTCTCCCTCTCCTCTCTCCCTCTCCCCCTCTCTCTCTCTCTCTCTCTCTCTCTCTCTCTCTCTCTCTCTCTCTCTCTCTCTCTCTCTCTCTCTCTCTCTCTCTCTCTCTCTCTCTCTCTCTCTCTCTCTCTCTCTCTCTCTCTCTCTCTCTCTCTCTCTCTCTCTCTCTCTCTCTCTCTCTCTCTCTCTCTCTCTCTCTCTCTCTCTCTCTCTCTCCTCTCTCTCCGTCTCCGTCTCCGTCTCCGTCTCCGTCTCCGTCTCCGTCTCCGTCTCCGTCTCCGTCTCCGTCTCCGTCTCCGTCTCCGTCTCCGTCTCCGTCTCCGTCTCCGTCTCCGTCTCCGTCTCCGTCTCCGTCTCCGTCTCCGTCTCCGTCTCCGTCTCCGTCTCCGTCTCCGTCTCCGTCTCCGTCTCCGTCTCCGTCTCCGTCTCCGTCTCCGTCTCCGTCTCCGTCTCCGTCTCCGTCTCCGTCTCCGTCTCCGTCTCCGTCTCCGTCTCCGTCTCCGTCTCCGTCTCCGTCTCCGTCTCCGTCTCCGTCTCCGTCTCCGTCTCCGTCTCCGTCTCCGTCTCCGTCTCCGTCTCCGTCTCCGTCTCCGTCTCCGTCTCCGTCTCCGTCTCCGTCTCCGTCTCCGTCTCCGTCTCCGTCTCCGTCTCCGTCTCCGTCTCCGTCTCCGTCTCCGTCTCCGTCTCCGTCTCCGTCTCCGTCTCCGTCTCCGTCTCCGTCTCCGTCTCCGTCTCCGTCTCCGTCTCCGTCTCCGTCTCCGTCTCTCTCCGTCTCCTCTCTCTCTCTCTCTCTCTCTCTCTCTCTCTCTCTCTCTCTCTCTCTCTCTCTCTCTCTCTCTCTCTCTCTCTCTCTCTCTCTCTCTCTCTCTCTCTCTCTCTATCTCTCTCTCTCTCTCTCTCTCTCTCTCTCTCTCTCTCTCTCTCTCTCTCTCTCTCTCTCTCTCTCTCTCTCTCTCTCTCTCTCTCTCTCTCTCTCTCTCTCTCTCTCTCTCTCTCTCTCTCTCTCTCTCTCTCTCTCTCTCTCTCTCTCTCTCTCTCTCTCTCTCTCTCTCTCTCTCTCTCTCTCTCTCTCTCTCTCTCTCTCTCCCTCCCTCCCTCCCTCCCTCTCTCTCTTGGGTACACACTCTCACGGAAGTGAACTGCACCGACTGGGAGGACCATTTTCCGGATGGCCACGGCGGCGGCCATCCGGGAATATCTGGTGGCCTACCTGTCCGGTACGTGCCCTTTCACGTCTCTCGGGTGAAGACCGGAGTCTGTATCTGGTGCGCTACGAGTCCCATATGTGCTTTGTCAGGTGTCCCCGGTGAAAGTCTATGAATGAATAGTGAAGGTCTATTATGATTAGTCTCATGGGCGCAACCACTGATTCACGGGCACCACTGATCCACGGGCACCACTGATCCACGGGCATCACTGGCCCAGGGGCACCACTGGTCCACAGGCACCACTGGCCTACAGGCACCACTGGTCCACGGGCATCACTGGCCCAGTGGCACTACTAGTTCACGGACACCACTGGCCCACGGGCACCATTCGCCCACAGGCACCACTGGCCCAGGGGCACCACTAGTAGCTGGCGCGCCGTGATAGCAGAGCATCATTGTTAACCGGGGTGATACACTAACAAATCACAAGAACGTGATACATAGAATGTGTTGCATATGACATAGAAAGCGAATAATGTGGACCGCGCAATCGATGGACCGTGTAAGTTTTATGGGATCGCGTGAGTTGGCAGCCATCCATTACCCCTGCACTGTGCTCCATGGACTGTGTAATCAAAGGACGGTGTGACTTTGTGTGATCGCGTGTTTGGCAGACATGGTACGGACCAGGTGACCGCCCGTTGTTCTTGCAGTGTCGTTGCGTGTTCAAATGCGGTTCACGCTGGCGAGATATTGTTCTCAGTAAATGTGGTGGAAGAGAAGCCACTGACTGATCACCCAGACTCAGGTCACCATCAGTGCCACCCCAGACTACACCACGACCAGAACTGCGCCTTCAAATGCCACGACTTAACATTGACCACGTTGCGTTGGCTGTGAAGGAGCACACCTGAGCCACAGCCTGCTGCCTCCTCCTGGCACCAACCATCACGCGATTCCGTCAGGCACACCAACTCAGTAGGTGGGCCGATCGAAGTCCCGTCTTCCCAGCTAAGCTAAGACTGGCGACGTTCTCTATCGTCACAGATGTGGCCATGCTCTGTTTGGTTAGCTGGCCAGTCGGTGTGGCCGATGCACCCGACAGCAGCAGGTGTAGTCGGCCGGCACAGGCACCAGCTGACTTCTGACCTGGCGTGTCGCCCGCGTCCGGTCGGTTGGTGCAGTAGTACTTCTGGTGAGCGGCGAGCGTGCTGAGTGAGCTGAAGTTGATGCCGCACGAGCAGAGCATACCGCGTGCTGCGAAACACAATGCCGCGGTCACGTACAGGTGGCAGCACCGGTCTTGCTGAGAGGGTCACATGCAGGTGGCAGCACCGGTCCTGTTGAGAGGGTCACCTACAGGTGGCAGTGCTGGCCTTGCTGAGAGGGTCACATACAGGTGGCAGCACCGGTTTTATAATATACATGTACATGCTGTGAATTTGGATGTCGAATGTGGAACTGATATACTGTTGTGTTATGCCGATTATACAGGTATATATTCAGAAGCACTAATTATCAAACACTTCAGAATAAGACAGCCAATTCCTTGTCAAAGATATCACGATGGCTACCATATAATTGCTTACCAATAGATGAATCAACGACTGCATAGTATGCCAGCTGTATTGCAAGTATGAGACAGCTGTTGATACCAGGTTGAATTTAATGGGCTTAATGTTTGACATCAAAATCCAAAGAAGCATTTTTGTGTTTACATATATTAAAATATGAGCTTTGCATATCATATGAACGGTGTTTCAAACATGGTGTTTCAAACATAATACGTCAAAGTATAGGAATGGTGCAGATAATAAAAGATGTCCGACATAAAGTATTCTCATTTTCTCTATGTCAATCGAACACACCCAGAATATCTTGCTTCAAACTAAAGATGCTGCGTATTATTGAGAGCGCATTGCCAACTCAGAGTGCAAACCCTGCCTCTTGTAAGTATTTAATTTAGAAGTCCAAGACATAGCAAAATCTTAGACATTGTTTATAATGCAAACAGTCATTTCTAATGAACTGCCTCACTATATCACACTTCCCTTCACCAAATCTCTCAATACCACACATTCCACGAGTTTGCGAAACCATTTCGAACGCAGATATTCAAAGAGAAATTATAGTCTTTTATCATTGAACGTTTTGGACGTAAACTATGGGATATTATTACAGCCAGACATTCCCATATATATATATATATATATATGTATATATATATATATATATATATGTGTGTGTATATATATATATATATATATATATATATATATATATATATATATATATATATATATATATATATACCAAATTCCAACATCATTAAGAAAACGCACATTGAAACATATTTTATTTAGCAAAACTTGAAACAAGTACCTTTATTATCTATGTACCATGCCCATGTGCTTTTGGCCAAACATTTGTGGAGCAATGTTGTGCATGCATGTTAATAACTGCATTGGCTTTGTATGTGTACACATGTAGACATGTCGATGGATACACAATTGTGTGCGTATGCAAGTGCGTGAGCGTTTTGTGTGAGTGTGAGTACGAGTGTGAGTGTGAGTGTGAGTGTGTGTGTGTGTGTGTGTACATGTGTATCTGTATGTATGTAGTAATGTGATCCTGTATGTGTGCATGTACATTGGTATGTGTGTAGATGCATGAGATCCTGTAGATGTATGAGTTCCTGTGTGTAGATGTATGAGATCGGTATGCGATCCTGTAAATGTGTATGTGTATCTGTATGTGTGCATGTGCATCTGTATGTGTGTAGTAATGGGATCCTGTATGTGTGTATGTGCATCGGAAATGTGTACGAGCATCGATAAAGAACTCACCCATGGCTCCTCCCACATCCCATCTGATAAGCTCATGCCTAGTAGGATGGAGTTGTGGGAGGAGCCAAAGTAAAACGCTTGAACATTAGACCAGGGATGCCCACTGCTGTTGATATCAAGCAGCTACTAACATGAATGGTTTTGGCCTTCAGCTCCTTTCTGGCATGGATCTATGCCCAGTCACTTACGTGTAAAGAAAATATACCACCTTCAATATACCAGGAGGTGCTGAGTTGACATCAAAAGTAACGTTAAAGATTATACTTTATTACTCTACTTTTCTTCACACGCAATGTCTAAAACCCAGGAGCATCTAAGAGCCATTCTTCGTTGTATTAAACCCAGTCACTTAACTCATTTGTGAATGAATACTTTCAACATTCTATATTGTTCGTTGCACTTGCTCTAATACTGGCTCTAATACTTATGTTTATTTGTCTTTCATCTTCTACCAGGAGGGGGAGACTTCGCTGTATATTTTGTTGGCTAAAGTAAGGCTTGCCCCTATATGGTGCTCCTTGAATAGGAAAAAGACGCCCTCCCTCAGGGACACCCGAGCGCATCCCTCAAATTTGTTTCAAATGCAATGTACATACATATATATATATATATATATATATATATATATATATATATATATATATATATACATATATTCAAATACATATAATAAAGTTCCTACGGGGAAATGGCGTTTTACAGACGAGTTCCCCTGATCATACTTCCTGGATCCGCCCCTGACGGTTGGAGTCATACGCCCAGTTCATCCTACACTGTGCACATGGCCAGACAGTGCTGTTGCTGGTGCATTACCACTAATTTGTTCCCAGCAGCTGGGGAATTGCGATTCATTGGAAGTGCCTCGAGTGAAATAAGACCAGTCACAACAGCCGTATGAATGCTGGGCCTCAGCGGTAGCGGCGACTCTCATGCATACGTGATGGCGTACCATTCCCAGATAAAGCATAATCAATACTAGTGTCAATACGCGCTAACGTGTCAGGGAAGTAAGCTGGATGGTGGTGAGAAAGGCTACCTGGGTGGTGGTGGGAAGGGCTACCTGTGTAGTGGTGAGAAGGGCTACCTGGGTGGTGGTGAGAAGGGCTACCTGGGTGGTGGTGGGAAGGGCTACCTGGGTGGTGGTGGGAAGGACTACCTGGGTGGTGGTGGGAAGGACTACCTGGGTGGTGGTGGGAAGGGCTACCTGGGTGGTGGTGAGAAGGGCTACCGGGATGGTGGTGGGAAGGGCTACCTGAGTGGTGGTAGGAATGGCTACCTGGGTGGTGGTGGGAAGGGCTACATGGGTGGTGGTGGGAAGGGCTACCTGGGTGGTGGTGGGAAGGACTACATGGGTGGTGGTGGGAAGGGCTACCTGGGTGGTGGTGGGAATGGCTACCTGGGTGGTGGTGGGAAGGACTACATGGGTGGTGGTGGGAAGGGCTACCTGGGTGGTGGTGAGAAGGGCTACCTGGGTGGTGGTGGGAAGGGCTACATGGGTGGTGGTGGGAAGGGCTACCTGGGTGGTGGTGAGAAGGGCTACCTGGGTGGTGGTGGGAAGGGCTACCTGGGTGGTGGTGGGAAGGGCTACCTGGGTGGTGGTGGGAAGAGCTACATGGGTGGTGGTGGGAAGGGCTACCTGGGTGGTGGTGAGAAGGGCTACCTGGGTGGTGGTGGGAAGGGCTACCTGGGTGGTGGTGGGAAGGGCTACCTGGGTGGTAGTATCAAGGGCCACCCGGGTGGTGGTGGTTATTGGTTTCACGACACGTCGACCGCTGAGTCATGTAGCGTCGCCAATCTCTCACGCCGATTGGTCGCGGGCGAAGAGTAGCGAGAGACTCGAACCCACAATCTTTCGATTGTGGACGGGCAACTTACCCCTAGATTACTCGTCCCCAGGGCTAGCTGTGTGGTGGTGGGAATGGCTACCTGGGTGGTTGTCGGAAAGTTTGCTGGATGGATGGGCAGCGGCAGCGGCAGCATAGCAGACAGGACCCGCGAGTGAGAGTCGTCGTTGGTTATTGGTTTTTACGACACGTCGACCGTGGAGTCACATAGCGTCGCCAATCTTTCACGCCGATTGGTCGCGGGCGAAGAGTAGCGACAGGTGAGACTCGAACCCACAATCTTTCGATTATGAGACGAGCATCTTACCCCTAGACCACTCGTCCCCCGCGAGTGAGAGTCGATGTTCGGCAGACACTACGGCGACAGTTGGGTCCTGTGGGACCTGCGTGTGCCGACGGTGGGGGCGGGGTTTGACAGGTGACCTTGGGGGCGGGGTTAGACAGGTGACCTTGGGGTGGGGTTAGACAGGTGACCTGTGTGTGCCGACGGTGGGGGCGGGGTTAGACAGGTGACCTGTGTGTGCCGATGGTGGGGGCGTGGTTAGACAGGTGACCTGTGTGTGCCGACGGTGGGGGCGGGGCTAGACAGGTGACCTGCGTGTGCTGACGGTGGGGGCGGGGTTAGACAGGTGACCTGTGTGTGCCGACGGTGGGGGCGGGGTTAGATAGGTGACCTGCGTGTGCCGACGGTGGGGGGCGGGGTTAGACAGGTGACCTGTGTGTGCCGACGGTGGGGGGCGGGGTTAGACAGGTGACTTGGGTGTGCAGACGGTGGTGGCGGGGTTAGACAGGTGACCTGTGTGTGCCGGCGGTGGGGGGCGGGGTTAGAAAGGTGACCTGCGTGTGCCGACGGTGGGGGGGGGGGGGGGGGGTTAGACAGGTGACCTGGGTGTGCAGACGGTGGTGGCGGGGTTAGACAGGTGACCCCCGGGGGCGGGGGCGGATGCGGCACCAAATGCAGCCAATCACCGCCCAACGCCAGGGCGGCTAACGATGCGACCCCTGGATGATACGGCCGGTGGGACCACGTGATACGGCCAGCGGGACCACATGATATGGCCAGCGGGACCACATGATATGGCCAGCGGGACCACATGATATGGCCAGTGGGACCACATGATATGGCCAGCGGGACCACATGATATGGCCAGTGGGACCACATGATATGGCCAGCGGGACCACATGATATGGCCAGCGGGACCACATGATATGGCCAGTGGGACCACATGATATGGCCAGCGGGACCACATGATATGGCCAGTGGGACCACATGATATGGCCAGCGGGACCACGTGATATGGCCAGCGGGACCACATGATATGGCCAGCGGGACCACATGATATGGCCAGTGGGACCACATGATATGGCCAGCGGGACCACATGATATGGCCAGCGGGGCCACATGATATGGCCAGTGGGACCACATGATATGGCCAGCGGGACCACGTGATATGGCCAGCGGGACCACATGATATGGCCAGCGGGACCACATGATATGGCCAGTGGGACCACATGATATGGCAGCGGGACCACATGATATGGCCAGCGGGGCCACATGATATGGCCAGTGGGACCACATGATATGGCCAGCGGGACCACGTGATATGGCCAGCGGGACCACATGATATGGCCAGCGGGACCACATGATATGGCCAGTGGGACCACATGATATGGCCAGCGGGACCACGTGATATGGCCAGCGGGACCACATGATATGGCCAGCGGGACCACATGATATGGCCAGCGGGACCACATGATATGGCCAGCGGGACCACATGATATGGCCAGCGGGACCACACGCGACCCCGCCGGCGCTGTGGTGTCCAAACTAGACTGGTGTCGCTCCCTGACCGACATCTGACCTTTGGGCGGAGCAGGTACATGTGGCAATGTCGTGGCGCTAGTCGATAATCAAGGCCCCGGGTATGACGTGACCTCCGGTAGTGTCACCAGTGGTGTCCGGTAGTGTCACAATATCTTACACAGGCTCCGACAATGGTTGGATGCCACCAGCTGGGTGCAAATCAAACGCAAAATGGAATTCGCATTCTGCCGATCTCCGGCTGACTTGCTGATGGCCATCGTGGGGGCACAGCACTGACGCACATAAAATTAACCAGTCGATGGATTTTACACGTCAGACATTTGATCGAACATCGTGCGTACGCCAGGTCCACAAGGTTGACCCATCAACCGGCAGGTTACTACGTGTCGAACGTCCCGTTGTGCGTATGTAGAGGCGCAGCCAATGGGTGGGGGCTCCCCTTAGCATCCAAAAATACACTCGATGAAACGAGACGTTTTTATATTTTTCGTAAGCAAAGCCCTAAATTCTCGGCGCGCGAAGCGCGCCGCCATCTTTCTTTGTTTCTTCACATCTTGTTTTTCGTCGGCGCCCGTTAAGAAAATCCTGGCTGCGCCATTGTGCGTATGCGACAGAAAGGAAAAGGTAATGGTGATGCATAGTGTGGTGTGGTTTTATATATCATTGCATCCACCGTCCGAGGACCAAAGCAGTGTTCGCTATTGAAGGTTGTTGCTCAGATTCGAAGAGCCGATCCTCGGCAAATAAAGGTTACGCGTCCGTCACGGCTAAATGAAACGGCGGCAATACCAGATCAAAAGGCATGCTGGAATACGCATCGGTCAATTCAGACCAAAACCACACCTTGTTCGTGTTACCTGGGACGTGTCCAGCTCATCACCCGGCCATCCGAGTCACGGAGCTGTAACTCGGCTCTGTACCTGAGCCATTCAGTTAATCATTCGGGCTAGCATGGGGGATGAGACTGCTACTGCGCCCTGCACACCGACAGCCCACCACTCTCGCCATCTCAGCATGGGGGAGGAGGCTGCTACTGCGCCCTACACACCGAAAGCCCACCACCATCACCATCTCAGCATGGGGGAGGAGGCTGCTACTGCGCCCTACACACCAACAACCCAGCACCCTCACCACCTAAGCATGGGGGAGGAGGCTGCTACTGCGCCCTACACACCGACAGCCACCACCCTCACCATCTCAGCATGGGGGAGGGGGCTGCTACCGCGCCCCACACACCGACAGCCACCACCCTCACCATCTCAGCATGGGGGAGGGGGCTGCTACCGCGCCCTACACACCGACAGCCACCACCCTCACCATCTCAGCATGGGGGAGGGGGCTGCTACCGCGCCCCACACACCGACAGCCACCACCCTCACCATCTCAGCATGGGGGAGGGGGCTGCTACCACCCTAATCTCAGCATGGGGGAGGCCTACACACCGACAGCCACCACCCTCACCATCTCAGCATGGGGGAGGGGGCTGCTACCGCGCCCTACACACCGCCCTACCGCGCCGCAGCACACGACTGGGAGTAAACACATTCTAAACAGCACCAACTATGGCAAACCGTACCTGTGTCGAGAACATCTATCGGGGTTGTGAAGCGATCAAAAGTGCTCACCAAGTTGTCATAGGACACAGACAGGGTAGATCCTACCATTTGCCGTACCCCCTTGCGATTTGGCGGAATAACGGCATCCTTTCCACAAACGGCGGGTTTTGTTTTTGAGAAAAAACCCAGCCACATACATTTCCACTGCGGGGTCCATTTATCTAGTATGTGTACCTAATCCAAGGGTTCGCCAAGGTTGTGGCTGATAACGATGCACACAGCTCATCAGGGGAGACTGAGAGGCGAACATCTCCGTTACCAACCACCAAGAGGCTGAGAGGCGTGCCACTCGTCCAGCGGTTACAATAAGGGAGACTGAGAGGCGAACATCTCCGTTACCAGCCACCAAGAGGCTGAGAGGCGTGCCACTCGCCCAGCGGTTACAATAAGGAACTGAGGGGGAGCATCTCCGTTACCAGCCACCAAGAGGCTGAGAGGCGTGCCACTCGCCCAGCGGTTACAATAAGGAGACTGAGAGGCGAACATCTCCGTTACCAGCCACCAAGAGGCTGAGAGGCGTGCCACTCGCCCAGCGGTTACAATAAGGGAGACTGAGAGGCGAACATCTCCGTTACCAACCACCAAGAGGCTGAGAGGCGTGCCACTCGCCCAGCGGTTACAATAAGGGAGACTGAGAGGCGAACATCTCCGTTACCAACCACCAAGAGGCTGAGAGGCGTGCCACTCGCCCAGCGGTTACAATAAGGGAGACTGAGAGGCGAACATCTCCGTTACCAGCCACCAAGAGGCTGAGAGGCGTGCCACTCGCCCAGCGGTTACAATAAGGGAGACTGAGGGGGGAGCATCTCCGTTACCAGCCACCAAGAGGCTGAGAGGCGTGCCACTCGCCCAGCGGTTACAATAAGGGAGACTGAGGGGGGAGCATCTCCGTTACCAGCCACCAAGAGGCTGAGAGGCGTGCCACTCGCCCAGCGGTTACAATAAGGGAGACTGAGGGGGGAGCATCTCCGTTACCAGCCACCAAGAGGCTGAGAGGCGTGCCACTCGCCCAGCGGTTACAATAAGGGGAGACTGAGAGGGGAACATCTCCGTTACCAGCCACCAAGAGGCTGAGAGGCGTGCCACTCGCCCAGCGGTTACAATAAGGGGAGACTGGGAATGTATCTCCGTTAACAGCCACTGAGAGGTCAAGAGGCTTGCCACTCGCCTAGCGATCACAATAAGGCCGATGGGAGTTGAACTTGTCCACAGCAGGCACCAAGTGGATGAGACAGAGGAAAACGACCACATTCCTAGTGGTCATCGGCAAACTGAAAAAGGGAGGGAGATACTGAGTGTCTAATCCAACCTCAATTGAACGCAAATTGTATGTTGACAAGGTGACAGAGTACAAGACGAACAAATGAACACCCGTTACTGGAGAACCGGGGGGGGGATCTGGAGATCATGTGCCTGAGCATAGCAGCATCAAAATGACTTGAGGTGCTCGAAACAGTGTTATATATGGGCAGAAATATCCTTGAATGCACTGCATTATCCCATATCGCCTAATGAAATGCTTCAATACATTAGTGCTGAATGGGGAATTATAGCATATTACCGTGGCAGTTTCAATACCTAATGCAATGTTCTAAATATGATCCAAAGATCAGATGCGAATTCAAAGATGCTCCCAATATGTAAGGCCCTCCATTTTTTTTTGCAACATCTAGGTCTCCCTGGCAACACACATCCATGTCTGATCTGGCAACACATCCAGATCTGGCCTGGCAACACACATCCAGGTTTGATTTTGTAATAGTCACCACCACCTAGACACATGTACCGAGTCTGATACTATTTACTATGGTTGTGGTTACCAAAAAAGTGGTTACCAAAGCGTGTATATTTTCTATTAAATAATATTTCATGAAGGTTAAAACCCGGAGCCCCTCAGCCAGGCAGCCTAGCCAAGCAGTCTTGCACATTATTATTTTTTAATTCAGTACATTTAATCAATGGCTAAGTTTATCAATTAATGTGTTCGCCCAAATATTATTATAGGTGCCCGAGCTCACAGAAAAAAAAAGAAAAACATCCCAAGGAAACACACACATCTGTGCTGGAAAGCTCACGCTGTAGGCTGGGCATGATGATGAAGGGAGTGGCTGGACTGTGACTGGCCAGTCGCGGACTGCGGCCCTCGCGCGGACTGCCCGGCTCGGACTTGATCTCGGCCGACACGAACATGGCCGGGTCGGGCGGAGTCACTGCACTGCAGCTGCCGCCCGCTGCTGCTGCCTCAGTGCTGCCACCTGCCGCCGCTTCAGTGCTGCCATCAGGCGGCGACGTCGCGGCGGCGGCTCGCTCGTGGACGGCAGGTCGATCCGAGTCGGCAGGCTCGTCCGGAGACGATGGCTCGTTTCTGAACTCGTCCCGGTCTGACAGGCTTCCGCCTGCCGGAAGTTCCCTTTCGGGGGACGAGCTGCGATCGGTGCGCTCAGATATCGAGAGTGGCTCTGGCTTGACCTCGAGGAGAGGCGTCAAGTGCAGGCTTCCTTCCTCCTCAGAGTGGTCTGAACGGAGAGAACATGATGTCAACATATCATCACATGATTTGCAGGTCCGTTGAGCATTCAGTCGTTCTCAATGCTTTAAACTGGCGGCGTTTGCATGCTTTCACTTGTTGGCACATAGGTTTTGACACGCGTACCGATCTATGTCCACGGATGGAACATCTCAACATGATTCGAGGGCGGTGGGGGAGCGCTAGTAGTTTTAAACTCGATTTCATCTCACGTAATCCTATGTCCATAAAAAGTGACGATGAAACATTCAAAAGCTTCAGCTTACTCTCACATAACTCCTGTTAATTATATCCCTCAAATTCCAGACAGGGAACCGACACGGCCCAACTTCCGACAGGGAACCGACACGGCCCCACCGTTTGACTACACCGTAATAATGCTGAGGATGCAAGAAATCCAGGAACATGGTGTAATATAAGCTCATCTCCTCGCGTGAGGTAAGCTCATCTGTTAGATAAACTCATCTGTCAGGTAAGCTTATCTTGTGCGATAAGCTCATCAGCTCAGCCAACGCTGTACGGGCCAAGTTGCAAGCGTCGCCTGAATGAGTCAAGAAGCTACGAGGGCCAATGGTGCCGCCATAGATTCCTCCCCTGCTGGCAGCATACCTCACATACTCGGCTTTGTTGCCTGCCTGTCCCTCCTCCCAACCGCCGTTACCTGTCCCCTGCATTGGTGTGTGTTACAGTTGCCTCTATCCTTGCGATGCTCAACCTTCGGAACCATTCCAATTATCATGCTACTTGTTTGATTATTAAAATTTAGCCAGTACACTGGAGACGTTGATGTTCTCAGCGGAAATGCAGACGGATGATTGGTGAAAACAAAGAAGTGAAAATTGTATTGTGCCACTGACGTAGCCGGCGAGGTTGGGTGGGGCCAACTGCTCTCGTGGCAACGGCGCAGCTAGCAGTTTTGTAGAGGAGAGCTGACATCTGGGAGGATCGCCAATCCCAAGTGGATCCTCCTCCTGACGATGGCCTGCACCCACGCCTTGTCGACTGGGAGAAGTGCACCAGATGTTCAGCTGGGGTTTCTCTGATCGAGCTTTGCCACCGGGGGGGGTGCAGTCAGGTGTCTGAAAGGACCTCCTGCAGCCAAGAAGCCTCATTCCAGGTAGACCTCCTACAGCTAAGAGCGGGGGGGGTCACTTAGCTCCCTGGCTGTGTGCAATTTTCTCGTGGTGGGAAATGTTTCCGCCACCACAAACCCTGTTCTTGCTGTTATCGATAGGTATTCGGTACCTGAAGCTGCCGTCATATTTACTATCATTAGGTGTATGCATAGCTGGATGACGAGCCATAAGCGTGGCATTTCTCCCAAAAATAATTCACACGAGGCGGTCAGTTTTTATAATCGCATTTTGAAATCATATTTAAAATCAGGTCATCGAAATGCACCAAAAGCGATCATTGGCGCAGAACCTTTCAACAGAGTTTTAAAAAGGGGTCATCCTATCGGGGGAGCCAAACTAACATTAGGGGAGGCCCCTCAAAAACATGTAAATCGACACCCATGCACCCACCTTCCCCGGTGGCAGGTCTCTCGGGAGGACCCCGGGGAAGGAGCCACCTTGCACGCCGATGTTCCGCCACCCCTGTCTCAGGACCGGTACGGCCGGCACCACCAGCCGAAGGAAAGGCCCGCATCGAGCCGGCGTCCAACTGGCCGCCAGCGCCGTCCAGACCGCAGCTGACCGGCACGCGCCAAAAACGTCCGCCAGTGAATTATGACGTATTGCCTAAGTGCCTCGCACGTTCTCTGCACACGATACGCGGCGGAACGCGAAATTATCATAGATGGCTATCGGGCGGGTGGACGGGCGAGGAGGGCGCCGCAGAGCGTATATCTGAACAGGTGGTGATGTCGCGCGGCGCGCGATACCGTCAGCTGGCGCGCCGCCGCGGCAGTCGCGACGCGCCGGTGCATATCATTGGCACGGCGGCACTCTGTGGTGGCGGCCCGGCGTCGCCGCGGTCCGGCCGACCAATTACAGCCGCCGGCGGTGTCGGCGGCGCCCCGGAAAGTGGCGCGCGATCTTCAAATGGCGCGATCGTGTCGGGCCGCCGGCCGGCGCGGCCCGCGGCGGGAGACGCCTATTGGCGCGCGCCGCGGACGGCACGCCCCCCAGCAGCGCCCAGGTAGCGACGGTGGTGACACCTGGGCGTCTCGTTCACCCAGTCCGGCAGCGGGCTGCACCTGTGGGCGGCCCGCCAGGAAAGGCGACGTCGCGGTCCAGTCGTGCCAGACGTGGCAGGCTGGGTCCGACTCAATGTCGCCCTCGGCGGCGGTGAGAACCATTCCTTAAACCAGGGGATCAAACCAGGGGACATTCCCCTGGGGAAGAATTTTGGCTCTGAAGGTTCTCTGAAGGCTATGCGATCATTTTTAAGGGTCTAGAAGAGTCGCTGAAGTAGTGCTGTCGGCGGCGTTTGGAAATATGTACATAAGGATGCCATCAGAATTTGGCAGTCTTCACGTCAGTGTATTTCTCATTGTCAAAGGCTATATGCTATATTCTACATGACACTGTTCGGTGTGGTTGCGAAATTTATTGTTACACAAAAGTACTCCGCTGAAGTGGGTCACCGCACCGAAACGATATGCTTGACATCTTAGGTGCGTTCAAGTAAATACAGCCAACACATGTGGTTACATTATACACTTATTCCCGTGGTTGGAATTTCATGTGGTTTTTCATCACGAGCAAAAAAGCGAAAATAGGTGGACATCAATTTTTATTTTAGCACCTCAAATTTCTGCACGTGGAGCGCGATCAAGAAAATCAGAGCCAAAACATTCCACTGCAAATTGTATTTCGAATCGTGCCAACAAGGCATCTGCATTCCTTTCTGTTCTCGAAACAACCCCTGCAGTGCCCTCACGTTTCATGGCATGTGTCTCGTCTGATAATGTATTACCAATGAGCAAAAAGCGACACTTTGATCGCGAGCCGAGCGCTGCATGAGAACTCCACCGACCGGAAACTCGACAGGACACGGCTCACGCTCCGTACCTTTCTTATCGTATTTTCTACGTAAAAAATTGGTCAACCAGTTTGACCCCTGCGTCGTGATAAAAACGACGACAGATGAACAGACTCACGATCGACAAATGGTGTACCTGATAGCATACATTTAGGCGTCACGCTGTTCGAAAATTCAGTCGTCCAACAAACAACTTTAGGGATGACAGGACCAAATACACATGTAATCTTAATTACGATTCCAACTCATAATCATAGCAAATCGTCCTTTCAATATATTCAAGAGACAATTTAATCGGTGTCATTCAGGAACATCGGCGGTAGGGAAAAACAGGAAACAACCACTACTTAATGATATGGACGCTTTGTTCGTCAGGCCAAAATATAAATGTGTCCAATGTACGTGGTGAAATGGAGTATCATGAATAACTGAAACACGCATGCATAACCACATATTTTAACACGACATAATTTAGGCGGTGGGAAATACAACACCTAGAACTGACCCTCATTTTGTATTCTCAGTCCACCATTGTTACCGCTTTTTGTGGATTTCTGAACATATCAATTATCCTTCTCTTTATGGTTTGGATCGTAACGATACATTCCTGTTTACACCACTAAGCATCCACTTGCTGTGCAGTTTCAACTGCACACTCACTGTTACTCCAACTCCTGCTAGTTGGGCTAGTGAAGCCTATGTATGCATTGGCAACATCGGTGGCGGCATGGCTGGACCAGGAGAACACCGCGTCTCCGGCTACATGGCCGGTGACGGCGTCGCTGGACCGGGAGAGCAACTGGCCGGTGCCGCCTCCTGGAGCGGGTGCGTGCCGCCGGGCTACATGGCCGAGCGTGCGGCTGGTAGCAGGAGGCTGCAGTGGCTGCCACAGGCAGGCCCGGCCGGTAGCAGGAGGCTGCAGTATCTGCCACAGCCAGGCCCGGCCGGCAGCAGGAGGCTGCAGTGGCTGCCACAGTCAGACCCGGCCGGTAGCAGGAGGCTGCAGTATCTGCCGCAGCCAGGCCCGGCCGGCAGCAGGAGGCTGCAGTGGCTGCCACAGGCAGGCCCGGCTGGCAGCAGGAGGCTGCAGTATCTGCACAGCCAGGCCCGGCCGGCAGCAGGAGGCTGCAGTGGCTGCCACAGTCAGACCCGGCCGGTAGCAGGAGGCTGCAGTATCTGCCACAGCCAGGCCCGGCCGGCAGCAGGAGGCTGCAGTGGCTGCCACAGCCAGACCCGGCCGGCAGCAGGAGGCTGCAGTATCTGCCACAGCCAGGCCCGGCCGGCAGCAGGAGGCTGCAGTGGCTGCCACAGTCAGACCCGGCCGGCAGCAGGAGGCTGCAGTATCTGCCACAGCCAGGCCCGGCCGGCAGCAGGAGGCTGCAGCGGCTGCCACAGTCAGACCCGGCCGGCAGCAGGAGGCTGCAGTGGCTGCCACAGTCAGACCCGGCCGGTAGCAGGAGGCTGCAGTATCTGCCACAGCCAGGCCCGGCTGTGCACGTGCCGGCCACCTCTCAACATGGACCTGGTATCGGCCACGCATCCCAGTCGCCATCGGCGCCGGCGCCGACACGCGATATCCATTGGCAGCCGACACAACTATCCACTTCATTGAATTGCGATCAGCGTGTCAAAGCGGCGCCGCGCGGCACCTGATCAGCGAGCCGGCGCGCCCTGCACCGGTCACTTATCCAACTTCCGCTGCCGGCTGCCACGGCGGCTGTGCGCCAACTAGAAAGTGGTCGGCTCTTTCTTCTGCATGCAGCTCCACTGACGCTATGATTTAGGAAACCTTGTGGCTACACGACCCCGATTTGCTACGCGGGTGAGCCGCCTGTAGGCCGCAGATCACCTGGCGCTGTTCCAGTAGCCAGCCAGCAGCACCACACCATAGCCTGCTGTACCAGTAGCCAGCCAGTAACACCCCACCATAGCCTGCTGTTCCAGTAGCCAGCCAGCAGCACCCCACCATAGCCTGCTGTACCAGTAACCAGCCAGCAACACCCCACCATAGCCTGCTGCACCAGTAACCAGCCAACACCCCACCATAGCCTGCTGTACCAGTAGCCAGCCAGCAACACCCCACCATAGCCTGCTGCACCAGTAACCAGCCAACACCCCACCATAGCCTGCTGTACCAATAACCAGCCAGCACCCCACCATAGCCTGCTGCACCAGTAACCAGCCAGCACCCCACCATAGCCTAGAGCCAGTAACCAGCAGCACAACACCATAGCCTGCTGCACCAGTAACAAGCAGCACCATACCGTAGCCTGCTTCACCAGCAATCAGCCAGCACCCCACCATAGCCTGCTGTACCAGTAACCAGCCAAGACCCCACCCCAGTCTGGCGTCAGTAACCACCAGACCCCACCCCAGTCTGGCGTCAGTAACCAGCCCCCCACCCCAGTCTGGCGTCAGTAACCAGCCAAGATCCCACCCCAGTCTGGCATCAGTAACCAGCCCAGACCCCACCATAGTCTGGCGCCAGTAACCAGCCAGGACCCTACTCCAGTCTGGCGTCAGTAACCAGCCCAGACCCCATCCCAGTCTGGCGCCAGTAACCAGCCAGGACCCTACTCCAGTCTGGCGTCAGTAACCAGCCCAGACCCCATCCCAGTCTGGCGTCAGTAACCAGTCAGCACACCATCGTGTCCAGCATCTGTGGGGCCCGGTGCTCGAAGGTGTCCGTGAATCACCACCGTATGCATTTGTCTTCGACAACCAGAGGCGAGTGGTCGGTGACGTTCATGTCACGATACGTAGGAGGCGCTCGACGATAGCAATGTTAAAGTCTGCAATTATTGGAGCGGACCGACCGAAAATGGGGTGCGGGTGGGGGTGGGAGGTGGGGGTGCACCTTTTAGGATATGAGCGACGCCACCTAGGTCTGGCCTTCTAAGGCCTGACCCCTCCCTTCGCAAACCCTGGCTAATAACGCCGTCTTAGTGTACGCAGACCAAGCCGTGACAGTTTGTTGGTTCACAAACCCTGGCTAATAACGCTGTCTTAGTGTACGCAGACCAAGCCGTAACAGCCCGCTGCCTTCACAAACCCTGGCTAATAACGCCGTCTTAGTGTACGCAGACCAAGCCGTGACAGTTTGTTGGTTCACAAACCCTGGCTAATAACGCTGTCTTAGTGTACGCAGACCAAGCCGTAACAGCCCGCTGCCTTCACAAACCCTGGCTAATAACGCCGTCTTAGTGTACGCAGACCAAGCCGTAACAGCCCGCTGGCTTCACAAACCATGGCTAATTGCGCTGTCTTGGAGTAGACCGGCCAAGCGGTGACAGTCTGCTGGTGGCGTCATGTTACGAAACGTACGGCCGCAGTGTGTCACCCTGGCAGCCTCGTCTATTTGCATCAGTGGAGACGTTCCCGACTACACAGACAGATTATGGCTCCCGACGTCCCACGTGGAGACGATCCAATAGTGCAGAGCGTGCCAGTCAAGTGTGTGTAGCACATTGCTTGGTGTAACATCGCACCTAATGTCGTACGAAATATAATGGATAGTGGTAGTGATGTATTATTGGTATGTCCGTGATTACGAATCCCGGCTCGGGAACCGATGTTCAAACCCTGCTAAAAGCTCCGTGACGTTCATGCAGGTTAAATCAGATAAGGCATTAATATGGGAACGTATAACCAGCTCGCAATATGTTCCCTCCTGGATCCTTGGAAACGTGAATCAGCGGGATATTCGAGAGTTCCGGTACTAAATTCTACATTGCGCTGGAATGCATGGCCGTACTCTACTGTATGCATGTTTGAGGAATGTACAGAAGATGGCATATTACTAATGCATGTACAGATATGAGGGCAAAACGTTTGCATGGAGTTATTTGGGCTTTAGGGCGCTTCGACCAGAATTGATCATTCGCGTCGTTGGCATGGAAAATCCAGAAAATTGCGCGCTAATTTATACAAATTCTCAGAGCGAATGCTTTTAACGGAGCATAGAGTACCGACCGGCCAAGCAGATTCACGGCGTTTTCCGCCGACGCGAGTCGATCAGAACTTCTGAGCGCGCCGCTGCTGATGGCGGGAACATTCCGGATCAGCTGGCGGCGTGGGCACATTCCCTATCCGCCCATCTGACATCGCGACAGCGGTCCAGCCGCACCACTTCCGGCGTGCGAATCCCGTCCGTGTTCCGTGGTGAAGGCCCTCGATGACGTCACCAGACCAGTGCATCGCTCACCATCCACTGCTCCAAATACCGATATTATCTCAGACTAGGTGTTAGTAGCACGAGACAGAGTCGGAACACAGAGCACACAGCCAGCGCATATGCCAGTATGCGCTCAATTCAAAACCCGGACAGTGGCGACGTAAGCGAAAGTTGACATTGAGAACAAACGTGCCACCACGGAGTATTCAACGAATAACGATATACCTCACCAAAAACGAATGATGTCGAAATTGTGGGATGAGCCATGGCTACATTCATAGCATGGGCGCGTCAACAGGGATTTGAATAAACAAAATCAGAGAAACACAAAGCTACCGAAACTCGGTGACCGGTCAATCATATGAACCCCATGCGCATCGACGAAAACTTTAGCATTGAACTGTGGCATTTTGTGGTGCGGATGCGCCACTTGCCACGGCCCGAGTGCTCGCGAGCCGAGGCTACGGAGATGCTGTGACCAGCCTGCAGTAGCCTCTGCTGTCGCACCGCTGGCGCTTCCAGCAGCTATCGACGCCCCGCCTGCCCGGCCGACAGCCACACGGCGGCAGTTTTTCCGAGCGACGGCCGGCCGCATTTGCGTGTGAACCGTATCGGCGGCGGCGGCACCAGTCGGTGGCTTATCGCGCCGCTGCACCCTTGCCTTATCCGGCGGCGGGCGGCGGCTCGCGCTCTATCTCGGAGCGGCCGGCAGGCGCGCCTCAATCGCCGCCACCGCCTTATCCTTCCGCCGGCGCGCAGCCCCTATCTGCGGCCTCGGTAGCCGGCCAGGCCGCCACCATTGTCAGTCACCCCTCGCCGGCGGCGCCGCTATCGCCATCGGCGCGCCTTATCTCCGCCGGCAGCCGGCCGGCGGCGGCTGGGAGATGACCCGGCCGGCGGCGGCTGGGATATGACCCGACCGGCGGCGGCTGGGATATGACCCGACCGGCGGCGGCTGGGATATATTACCCGGCCGGCGGCGGCTGGGATATGACCCGACCGGCGGCGGCTGGGATGCCGGCGGCGGCTGGGAGATGACCCGACCGGCGGCGGCTGGGAGATATTACCCGGCCGGCGGCGGCTGGGAGATGACCCGGCCGGCGGCGGCTGGGATATGACCCGGCCGGCGGCGTCTGGGCCGGCGGCGGCTGGGAGATGACCCGGCCGGCGGCGGCTGGGATATGACCCGGCCGGCGGCGTCTGGGCCGGCGGCGGCTGGGATATGACCCGACCGGCGGCGGCTGGGATATGACCCGGCCGGCGGCGGCTGGGATATGACCCGGCCGGCGGCGGCTGGGATATGACCCGGCCGGCGGCGGCTGGGATATGACCCGGCCGGCGGCGGCTGGGAGATGACCCGGCCGGCGGCGGCTGGGATATGACCCGGCCGGCGGCGGCTGGGAGATGACCCGGCCGGCGGCGGCTGGGAGATGACCCGGCCGGCGGCGGCTGGGATATGACCCGGCCGGCGGCCGGCGCCCAGATAGCCACCGTAAAAACGGCGACTGTGGCCACCAGCTGGAGCGCTGTGACGCTGTGGCCACCAGTTGGAGCGCTGTGACGCTGTCCGTCAGCGGAGACAGCCGCTGTGACGCTGTCGGTCGGCGGAGACAGCCGCTGTGACGCTGTCCGTCGGCGGAGACAGCCGCTGTGACGCTGTCGGTCAGCGGAGACAGCCGCTGTGACGCTGTCCGTCAGCGGAGACAGCCGCTGTGACGCTGTCCGTCAGCGGAGACAGCCGCTGTGACGCTGTCCGTCAGCGGAGACAGCCGCTGTGACGCTGTCGGTCGGCGGAGACAGCCGCTGTGACGCTGTCGGTCGGCGGAGACAGCCGCTGTGACGCTGTCGGCCGTCGGCGGAGACGGCCGCTGTGACGCTGTCGGCCGTCGGCGGAGACGGCCGCTGTGACGCTGTCGGTCGGCGGAGACAGCCGCTGTGACGCTGTCGGTCAGCGGAAACAGCCGCTGTGACGCTGTCGGTCAGCGGAAACAGCCGCTGTGACGCTGTCGGTCGGCGGAGACAGCCGCTGTGACGCTGTCGGTCGGCGGAGACAGCCGCTGTGACGCTGTCCGTCAGCGGAGACAGCCGCTGTGACGCTGTCGGTCGGCGGAGACAGCCGCTGTGACGCTGTCCGTCGGCGGAGACAGCCGCTGTGACGCTGTCGGCCGTCGGCGGAGACGGCCGCTGTGACGCTGTCGGTCGGCGGAGACAGCCGCTGTGACGCTGTCGGTCGGCGGAGACAGCCGCTGTGACGCTGTCGGCCGTCGGCGGAAACAGCCGCTGTGACGCTGTCGGTCAGCGGAAACAGCCGCTGTGACGCTGTCGGTCAGCGGAGACAGCCGCTGTGACGCTGTCCGTCAGCGGAGACAGCCGCTGTGACGCTGTCCGTCAGCGGAGACAGCCTCTGTGACGCTGTTCGTCAGCGGAGACAGCCGCTGTGACGCTGTCGGCCGTCGGCGGAGACAGCCGCTGTGACGCTGTCGGCCGTCGGCGGAGACGGCCGCTGTGACGCTGTCGGTCGGCGGAGACAGCCGCTGTGATGCTGTCCGTCAGCGGAGACAGCCGCTGTGACGCTGTCCGTCAGCGGAGACGGCCGCTGTGACGCTGTCGGCCGTCGGCGGAGACGGCCGCTCGGGACTGCGTTGTCACCCGTCGGCGCCAAGGTCACACGGACTACCGCTGTGCCATCCTAGTCCGGCCACCGTACCACATTCCGACAGATGCTGGGCTTGCCACGCCGCCAGCAAACAGCGGTCTGCTGGTGGCTAGTTCGATTGTGCACCTTTACTGGAGTTCAGGCACTGCGTTTAGCTTGTAAACGGCGAAACGCCTTCTCTTGGCCGTTCATTTTTACGAGCTAGAAAGAGGCCGTTTCGCTTGAAATCGCTCCCGACTGTTGCTAACTCCAGCACCAGCGCAAACTGGCCACCCGTCCGTCTCTCAATGATCTGTACGTTGACGGCACTCCAGCTGCTCTCCTGTGTGCTGTTGGTGGCGGGCGCACGGGCGCGCCAGCTGCTCTCCTGTGTGCTGTTGGTGGCGGGCGCACGGGCGCGCCAGCTGCTCTCCTGGGTGCTGTTGGTGGCGGGCGCACGGGCGCGCCAGCTGCTCTCCTGGGTGCTGTTGGTGGCGGGCGCACGGGCGCGCCAGCTGCTCTCCTGTGTGCTGTTGGTGGCGGGCGCACGGGCGCGCCAGCTGCTCTCCTGTGTGCTGTTGGTGGCGGGCGCACGGGCGTGGCTTCAGCACGGCTCCGTCTGGCTGCTGTCGCCCCGTCTGCCAGCGCACATTGAGACCACCATTGATCATCTCTATCTGCCGCGGCGCTATCGCATGGCTCCACCGCCATTTTTCTCCCTTATCGCCGCTTGTCCACCACTATCTCACGAGCCGCGACCTAACGGAGATGGTAGCAGAAGAAAGCCGAGCTGTGGGAAGAGCGCCTCTCGGTCCGGCGTATCAGTGACCGCTATCGCATCTGATTAGGGGCCCGCAGAAGGGCTCGTGGTGCTGGCCAAATAATGACAGCGCGCTATCGAAGCTATCATCCAGCCAGCCAGAGTACAACGGAAACGCATTTGGTGTCCCCAAGCTCTCTTTCACCCGTCCGTGGTGTGTTGTCGGCAGTTGGAGCCATGCGCGATAGCCATGCCTCCTGAAATAGCTGAGTTGGCTGTGTGATACAAAGCTAAACCTGAACAACACATGTCTCAGACTACGGCTAGCAGACTGCACTATGGCTCTGGCGGTAGGGGAAAAAACAAAAACAATTCCAACGCTTTTATATGTTTGTGCGTATGAAGGCTGGTAGGTTGGATGTATTGCAGACATACAAGTGATATAATCGCATATGTACAAGTGTCATCCCGAAATAAATGCAACATGTTTTGGCTTTATCAAAAGAAAATAACACAGAAGCCAATGGGTCATCACTCCCGACGCAAGAGACAGGACAGGACCTTTTCCACACTGGTCTTGACAGCCAAGAAGCTGATTACGATGACTGAAACGTGGATAAATATTCCAGGCATTTTGTGAATAAAACAAGAAAGTCATTGACCTGGTCGGCACCAATGAAGTGAAAGATTACGACAGGACACCAATCGATTTATTTTGGGCGTATGTAGTTTTTATACTGGAACGAATAACTGCAAATATCGTTTAAATGTAAGTACCTGAGAAGTTGGAATTCATTGTATATTTGCATTGTGTATTTACGGTCCTTCTTCGATCCCGGTTACTACAAGCGTTACAGGAAGCAGACAAGATCAAGCGGTAAAATTTCCCTCTTAGTGCAGTGATTAACCTAAGGATTACTTCTAGTTAGTTAGTGAGTTATTTGGGGCTTAGGGCGCATTGCTTCTAGGCTGGATTGCTTTCTGCTGGATTGCTTCTAGGCTAGGTCTTCGTCCGGAACTCGATAAACATACCTAAAACTTACTACACGCCACGTAATAATCGCCAATCCAATGTAGACTCCTGCGAAAATGCCAAGATGTCCGTCAGTGTGACCCGCTGAAGGCACCACAACGGACAGCATGATTATACCGCAATCGCCTCCTGTCTCTCAGGCACACCCTGTCCAACCAACAGTTTATAGGATTCGTGGGCGCAGGAGCAATTTCGAAGTTTGTAGGTTTGAAACTCAAGTCGAAAAGCTGAGGACATAACAGCTTCCGTGTCACGCCTAATGATATCAAGTTGGTAGGATAGCCAGGCTATTTGCGTAACCGGCTTTCCACTCCGACTCGAATGTATTGCTACCAATCAGAAACGGCAAACACATTTGAATTACGGATAGAAATGCGACCTACATTGAGTGCAGGTGGTGTAATTGTTCTACATATGTTCAGGTATACAACACAAACATTAATCTCCAGGTCTTACCTACATATGGATTGATTTGCCAATTTAACGTGGTCTGATTGTGTTGCGTGACGACAAAAGTAAGCACGTAAAATTCAAAAGCAGCACCTACCACCCAATGATGTGGATGTAGATCACCACGGGAGTTGGTTCGAGTGTAGCAAAAGCAGCACCAAACACCCAATGATGTGAATGTAGATCATCACGGGAGTTGGTTCGAGTGTAGTGCGACAGGATGTCTGACTTTTCGCAGTGCTAATGGGGGAGGGGGTGGCAATGTGAGCCCTCCCACACTAACCTTTGTGTTAAGCTAGATATATAAATGCGGTGAACGGCAAGACATGCATCCTTGAAAGCTCCAAATTTTAACTTTCAGAGTTGCTTGGATATCTTAGTGACTACCTTTTCGGGTTGACATTCCAGGTCAATTCAACAAGGTCAATATCAGTGTGCAGTCAGGCACCCGGTCGTCGTCGTAGTTTTCAGACCGGCTGTGAAACAAATGTGGTTTCGTGCCTCAATGTCGACTACATGCGAATGGAAGACTAATCTAACGCCATGATACGGACAAGGATTCAGCGCGCCAATCAGGTGGCAGCAAACACATGATGGCCATTACTGACTATTGGACATATGCGACATTTATATGAAGCGGATGGTTTTCGACACATATTGTTCTGAAGAAAAGGCAAGGAGTGACACTAATGCAAATACAAATGCCCCTTTTCGCTACAAATTAGTAGATTGAAAAAGTTAAAGTATCATTTGTGTAAGCTTTCGAGAAACCCATGATCCCCATTTTTTAAATCAAATTTTGCGATCCTAGTCACGTCAGAAATGAAATCGGCGTGCAAAATTAACTATGAAACCCTGACTTCCACAATTGTATTGCATAATTTTCGGCGAGCACCAGATTCGACTTACTGTACAAGGAGTTGTCAGCTTTGCATACAAATTTGGCAAGTAATGCCATTGTTCTGAAACATCGCGTTTTTACTTCCGGTGAAGCACTCCGAAATAAATACAGGTCAAAAAGTGGTACATTACCATGAGCTACCGAGATTCATGCAGTCTGTGAACGGCACGTGCGCATATCTGCAGTATAGCTACACTGAGATGTATAGCTATACACAGGGGAACGACGCTATGTCGAGTTTGTGACAACATAAATTGTGGCGCAATATTCGAGGGCCACGAAGACGAAACGATCACCATTCGGTCTGGCATGGCCATGAAACAATATGGTGATGGTTCCAGACTATAACAGGCACCACAGCAAGGTGATGGTTCCAGACCATAACCGGTAGCGTAGCAATGGGTCTGGCACGGCCATGAAACAACATCGTGGTGGTTCCGGTCTATAACGGCGACCGTAGAACGGCGCTGAATTATTGGTACTATTCTGAATATCTATCTGAAATGCAATCCAATTAAACAATTTCGGCATTCCTGGAATTCCCGACAGAGCCGCTGGGAACAGCGCAGCACAGCAGAAGAGGACTAAGCAAATGGTGATCCACATAGCAGACATTATCCAGCTGGCAGTCACCGGTTCGTTGTCGCATCAACAGAGTGCGAGGGGGCAGTGGGCCGGGTATCCGATGACCGGTTTCCAGCACCATCGTGTCGCTGTCAGTTCCTGTCACGACATCGGGCTCGCTTCTGTTGAGGACAGGCGGCTATCGCATTGAAATTGCAGGATCTGACAACAAAGTTGTGCATTTTTCGGCGCCCATTTTCATGCCAGGACGCCAGTTGTAAAACTGGCCGACGCCGGTCTTGTGCGGGCTGCCACCCCACGTGCCAACAAAGGGAGGCGTGTAGCCACTGCGGCGTGGGCACGCTACCGGCCACTGTGTCGGGGCACATGTAGCCGTTGTGTAGCCACTGCGGCGTGGGCACGCTACCGGCCACTGTGTCGGGGCACATGTAGCCGCTGCAGGGGATCAGGTGTTGTCCACAAGGGATGTGTTGTCCACAGTGGGTGAGGTGTTGTCCACATGGGGCGAGGGGTCGTCCACATGGGGTGAGGTGTTGTCCACAGAGGATGAGGTGTTGTCCACAGAGGACGAAGTGTTGTCCACATGGAGTGAGGTGTTGTCCACAGTGGGTGAGGTGTTGTCCACAGGGGATGAAGTGTTGTCCACATGGAGTGAGGTGTTGTCCACATGGGGTGAGGTGTTGTCCACAGAGGATGAAGTGTTGTCCACATGGAGTGAGGTGTTGTCCACAGAGGATGAGGTGTTGTCCACAGAGGACGAAGTGTTGTCCACATGGGGTGAGGTGTTGTCCACAGGGAGTGAGGTGTTGTCCATACGGGTGAGGCGTTGTCCACAGGGGGTGAGATGCTGTCCAATGACCTGTGCCCCAGTCCGAGTCCGAGTGAGCAGCGCTTGGCGTGCTCACCGAACACATTTCCGGTGAGCCGAAACCGGTGAGAGTCGTCAGATGGCCGAAATGGAATCCAATTACCCGGCGTATCCGCAGCCGGCCGTCATATTTTTCAGATTATTCCCATGATTGGTGGTTGGATTTGTAGGGCGCTGAGCGGTGGTGATAGGGAGGTATTAATCTCATACGCTGACAGTATCTGGCCATTCGCTGCGAAAACTGAATGTGAATTAATGGAAACGGTCTTCTTTGGCGGTTTATCTAGCTGGCCAGTGATTAAACTAGAAGCCGGATGATTTAGATGGTGATAATTCGAATAAAATGTGGCACAAAATGGAATTATCAAGCTCATTCAAACGCTGAACCAATAAGTTGGCCGGTGACGACCTTAAGCTTGTGGCATCAGGAGCAGGTAGACGGCACGGCTAATATGTAGCATCAGGAGCAGGTAGACGACACGGCCACCATGTGGCATCAGGAGCAGGTAGACGGCACGGCTAACATGTGGCATCAGGAGCATGTAGACGGCACGGCCGCCATGACCGTCAGTAGTAGACCGGCTTGTCCGACATCTGTCAGCTGGGCATCAGCTCTCGTTGTAGCGCCATGGCCGGCCAACCATCTGTCAGCTGGGCATCAGTTCAGATTGTGACACACCAGCGAAGACTGTGCAACCACATGGATTCACAGGCCGAGGCATGCCACCAAAGGCACATGAAAGCAACTGACATTGCTATATTTTCACCTCAAAATGCATGATGCATTTTCTGTCGGTTTATCCCAGTGAGCAGCGAGGCATCAAGCACATTGGTCGTAGCTTAGAAATTCGTCCATTTATCCAAGCTCATATCCCCCATCCGTGACCATGTGAGCACTGCTGCTCGTTATCCAATTATCATTGAATCAGATCACATCATGTGGCACGTGGCAGAACGCATAATTCCAAGCGAAAGCAAATCTGAGAATACCGATGATCACCACGCCCAATCGCCGTTCTTCGGGACGCTGGCCGGTGTGAAGGGGCGCTGGCCGGTATTAAGGGGCGCTGGCCGGTATTAAGGGGCGCTGGCCGGTGTGAAGTGCCGCGGGTTTCCACCCGTCCGGCGTTAGCCTTCACTGTCCGAGGCAGTGGAGTGGACAACCCCCCGCGGTTTTTCCGCCACAACCAGGACATGGCGCGCGGCAGGGCACGGGCGCGTGACAGGACGGATGGTACCTCATTAGCACATCATTTAGGACGGATGGTACCTCATTAGCACATCATTTGGCACACAAATTTGGTCAGGTCACTGAGGATAATGTTATATTACTGAGTCATCTGGGCATGGTGCCAGGAGTTTGGTAGGCATGGTGCAGGTATACGTCAGGTATTTGGTATACGTCTGCAAAATCGCAATGTTTTCCTATTGTGCCGTACTTAGTGTGCCCAGACAACTCAGGCTTCATTTACTCAGTTGCTTTGGGACCACACCTCCACAGTGGCGACCTTCTCAAGATTCAGTGAGCTTCCCCGACTTAATCTGAATGGTAGGTCAAGGTTGAGTCACAACTCCAGCCTCAGCTTTCAGGTGTTAAGCGTCAGCACTACAACTGGCAGCGTTTAAGAATTGCAACCATCAATCTGGCAGGTGCTAAAAGTCGCAACCTTCCAATTGGCAGGTGGTAGAATCACAAACTTCCAACTGGCAGGTGTTTAGCTAAGACGTTCGCCTATATTGCCATGAAGGGCAGAGGTGAACCAGGTTCCAGCCGGTGAGTTATGTTTGGAAGTGGTAGGTGGGGCTCAGTACACTCTTCTTGGTGCTTCCTCCTCACGCATGTCTTCTCGTCGCAAGGCGCCATTGTGTTCAGGGAAAAGTGAGATCAAGGATGTTATTATAAAAATGTAAGCATCATTTATAAAAGGCATTCCACAGGTTATCATACTCTGTAAGAAAAAAAACAGGAATCAAGAACCCAGTAACAAATTACCTCGCATTACGCAGCCTAAAATGTGCTTCTGAACTGCCAGAGTTGGACCAAGCGTATTGGTGTATTGCACTGAGCTATCGCGGACTTCCGTATTGTATTATGCTAGGGTCCTCCCCATGACTCGGGGTTGTTACCATAATTGCGGTTGTCTATGGAACAAATCAGCCCTAAATTCCGGCACTGGCTGCACGGTGCAGGGCGCTTCTGATAACAAATGGTGCCGACGACCGACCGGAACCTATTACAACGGCAAACACGCATTAATCCATGGCCGTGGAAAACGACATCCATGGATGAGAGCTCTTCAGTTGTAATTCCATTGACAAGTAATTTTGTTTCTACTCAAGACGCGAATAGCTCAGGTACTCTCATACTCAAGCTGTCTCAGATAGCGTAGAAACCATCTGAGAAATATAAAAATACTATTTTAAAGCCGTTTCTTCCCATGTAAGCATTACACAGCTAATGTGTCCTCGAAAATTTGTGTCGGGGAGGGACGTATTTCTGTCCCTTGCTGCTGTGCATCCTGGGAAAGTTTGTGTCGGGGATGGATGCATTTCTGTCCATTGCTCCTGTGTAAGTGAAGACATCCTGGGGATGCATTTCTGTCCCTTGCTCCTGTGTAAGCGAAGACATCCTGGGATCGGCTCTAATTCATTCCTGACATCACCCTGATGCCAACAATTAGTTTTTGATAGCCTCCTAGAGGATAGGCCATAACATTTCGTGGACATTCCTTCGGTTTACAGTCATGACTTTACATTGATGAAGTGGAACGAAACTGCTGCACAATAGGCTGCATCCGATAAAACACAAACAATCCAGCCGACAGGAATATCTCGTTCGTTGACTATGATGTCAGCATGCAATCTGCTTTACATTGAATTGGTAGGCTAGCTATTTAATTGTAAGCCAGTTCTAATCTCCAGAAGTACGGTTATTGGCACTCGCTAGATGTGCGACAGCAAAGGCGAATGCTGGAAATGGGATGGTTTGCTGTAGGAAATTGCCACAAGTGCTAATTTTAGTTAAGCAAGGCTACAAGTCTCATACTTATCCGACCAGGTTGCAGCTTAGGGGTTTGTTGGTGACAACTCACAAGGTCTTGGAGGCATGGATCATGCTTCCATGAAACACAAGCAAGACATTTAATATATATATATATATATATATATATATATATATATATATATATATATATATATATATGTGACGACAAAACACAATGGTCATAATTATATCGCTGATAACTATATCAATAACACTAATAATCGCCACTATTCCTCCAACGTTAATGTCAACCTCTTATTGTGACCAAGCAAGAACGCTCAAATATTCACACCAGAATGTTCACCAAAGGGGACTGGTTCGCGCCACAGCGGTAACGCCGTCAAGTAACGACACAATACATCTTTCATTGCTTGTAACATGCGTAGCCTCGGCCCGCACGTGACCTGCAAACTGCAGCGGCGGCGTATGTTCCGGCCGGACCAGCAGCCGTCCATCTCGGCCTGCCACTGCAGCCGCTGCAGCCCGGCACAACATTCCGATCACACCCGCTGCCCGCTCCCCGCTCCCCGCGTCACCGCTCGCGCTCCCTCCTCCCGCCCTCTGCCTCTGCCGCCGCCTGCCGCCGACCACACAACTCACCGCTGTCGACGGCGGCTGACGCCAGCCACGGCAGGGCGACCTGCGACCTCAGGTGGAGCCCGGGGCGGCGCCGTGTCACACCCGCTGCCCGCTCCCCGCTCCTCGCGTCCCCGCTCGCGCTCCCTCCTGCCGCCCTCTGCCTCTGCCGCCGCCTGCAGCCGACCACACAACTCACCGCTGTCGACGGCGGCTGACGCCAGCCACGGCAGGGCGACCTGCGACCTCAGGTGGAGCCCGGGGCGGCGCCGTGTCACACCCGCTGCCCGCTCCCCGCTCCCCGCGTCCCCGCTCGCGCTCCCTCCTGCCGCCCTCTGCCTCTGCCGCCGCCTGCAGCCGACCACACAACTCACCGCTGTCGACGGCGGCTGACGCCAGCCACGGCAGGGCGACCTGCGACCTCAGGTGGAGCCCGGGGCGGCGCCGTGTCACACCCGCTGCCCGCTCCCCGCTCCCCGCGTCCCCGCTCGCGCTCCCTCCTGCCGCCCTCTGCCTCTGCCGCCGCCTGTCGCCGACCACACAACTCACCGCTGTCGACGGCGGCTGACGCCAGCTACGGCAGGACGACCTGCGACCTCAGGTGGAGCCCGGGGCGGCGCCGTGTCACCACCAGCCAACACCGCCGCACGAATGACGGCAACCCAATGCCGGCCGCCTAATTTATACTTAAGCGGGTGTAAATTGGAAAATGTTTCTATCGCAGCGCGCGGAATCCCGGCCTGGCTCTAAATCAACAGCCGTCCAGACTATCTGAGCAATGCAATGTGCGCGTCGGCGGCTGGCGCAGGCCAGGCGCGATATCAAAAAGCCGCAGCGATGGGTGTTCTCCACTGATAACGGCCTAATAGACTTAAACATTTGCCACCAGATGCAGCCGCCTGATAAACGCGTCACAAAATTGGAAAGATGTCAGTGGCGCCGACTGGGACGGGTCGTAGTTCGGCGGCTGTTTTGACGGGTGTGAGCCTGCCGGGCCGAGGAGGCGCGAGGAGACCGGAGATGCGGCTGGTCTGTTTGGCGAATCTGCCGGTCAGGGGAGGTCGGAGATGCGGCTGGTCTGTCTGGCGAATCTGCCGGCCAGGGGAGGTCGGAGATGCGGCTGTTCTGTCTGGCGAATCTGCCGGTCAGGGGAGGTCGGAGATGCGGCTGTTCTGTCTGGCGAACCTGCCGGTCAGGGGAGGTCGGAGATGCGACTGTTCTGTCTGGCGAATCTGCCGGTCAGGGGAGGTCGGAGATGCGGCTGTTCTGTCTAGAGAATGTGCCAGCCAGAGGAGGCCGGAGTTCCTCCCGGCCGCCGCGCCGGTATGCAGCGTGTTTGCGTCAGGCAGTTGAGACAGCTGATGTCTGTTTGAACACGGTGAGGGCGCTGGGTAACAGGAAAGGCCGATGGCACCACCACAGTGCACGGACATGCATCAACTACCCGGGCCGGGAGGCCACCCACCGCAGTATGTACATAGACGTGACCGTGTACTCTAGGTCCCGGCCGGGCCGCCACCCAACCACCGCAGTATGTACATAGACGTGTCCGTGTGAGCCCCCCCACCACCCTTGTCAAACGACCGTGTACTCTAGGTCCCGGCCGGGCCGCCACCCACCCACCGCAGTATGTACATAGACGTGTCCGTGTACTCTAGGTCGAGCCGGGCCGCCACCCAACCACCGCAGTATGTACATAGACGTGTCCGTGACTCTAGGTCCGGGCCGCGCTGCCACCCAACCACCGCAGTATGTACATAGACGTGTCCGTGTACTCTAGGTCCGAGCCGGGCGGCCACCCAACCACCGCAGTATGTACATAGACGTGACCGTGTACTCTAGGTCCGAGCCGGGCCGCCACCCAACCACCGCAGTATGTACATAGACGTGTCCGTGTACTCTAGGTCCGAGCCGGGCGGCCACCCAACCACCGCAGTATGTACATAGACGTGTCCGTGTACTCTAGGTCCGAGCCGGGCGGCCACCCAACCACCGCAGTATGTACATAGACGTGTCCGTGTACTCTAGGTCCGAGCCGGGCCGCCACCCAACCACCGCAGTATGTACATAGACGTGACCGTGTACTCTAGGTCCAGCCGGGCGGCCACCCAACCACCGCAGTATGTACATAGACGTGTCCGTGTACTCTAGGTCCGAGCCGGGCGGCCACCCAACCACCGCAGTATGTACATAGACGTGTCCGTGTACTCTAGGTCCGAGCCGGGCGGCCACCCAACCACCGCAGTATGTACATAGACGTGACCGTGTACTCTAGGTCCGAGCCGGGCCGCCACGGGCGGTGTCTATTTCTGGAATTATACGGCGACGATTGGGGCATCGCATGAACATGGCATGGTTAGTCCCGCCCGGCGGTGGCGACAGAAGCGACACCGAGTCAGGAGTGAAGACCGACACGGAGACGCGAGTGGTGGCCGACACGGAGGAGTGATGACCGACACAGTTAGAGGAGTAATGATCGACACAGTTAAGGGAGTGATGACCGACACAGTTACATGAGTGATGACCGACACAGGAGCATGAGCGATGACCGACACAGTGACAGGCGTGATGACCGACACAAGGACAGGAGTGACAATCGACACAGGGACAGGAGTGACGGTGAATAGAGAGGAAGGCGTGGCGGCAGGAGATACCAGCGAATATTTAGATCACCATGTGAATGGTGCCCCAGAAGTCAGCGCATGAGAGGGTGCTCTCCAGCTCAGCTGATGCCACGGAGGGATCTGAGACCGTCACTGGACGGGGCGGGCCATCTGAGACCGTCACTGGACGGGGCGGGCCATCTGAGACCGTCACTGGACGGAGCGGGCCATCTGAGACCGTCACTGGACGGAGCGGGCCATCCGAGACCGTCACTGGACGGAGCGGGCCATCTGAGACCGTCACTGGACGGAGCGGGCCATCTGAGACCGTCACTGGACGGAGCGGGCCATCTGAGACCGTCACTGGACGGAGCGGGCCATCTGAGACCGTCACTGGACGGGGCGGGCCATCTGAGACCGTCACTGGACGGAGCGGGCCATCTGAGACCGTCACTGGACGGAGCGGGCCATCTGAGACCGTCACTGGACGGAGCGGGCCATCTGAGACCGTCACTGGACGGGGCGGGCCATCCGAGATCGTCACTGGACGGAGCGGACCATCTCAGACCGTCACTGGACGGGGCGGGCCATCTGAGACCGTCACTGGACGGAGCGGGCCATCTGAGACCGTCACTGGACGGAGCGGGCCATCTGAGACCGTCACTGGACGGAGCGGGCCATCTGAGACCGTCACTGGACGGAGCGGGCCATCTGAGACCGTCACTGGACGGAGCGGGCCATCTGAGACCGTCACTGGACGGAGCGGGCCATCTGAGACCGTCACTGGACGGAGCGGACCATCCGAGACCGTCACTGGACGGAGCGGACCATCCGAGACCGTCACTGAACGGAGCGGGCCATCCGAGACCGTCACTGGACGGAGCGGGCCATCCGAGACCGTCACTGGACGGAGCGGGCCATCTGAGACCGTCACTGGACGGGGCGGGCCATCCGAGACCGTCACTGGACGGAGCGGGCCATCTGAGACCGTCACTGGACGGAGCGGGCCATCTGAGACCGTCACTGGACGGGGCGGGCCATCCGAGACCGTCACTGGACGGAGCGGGCCATCTGAGACCGTCACTGGACGGAGCGGGCCATCTGAGACCGTCACTGGACGGAGCGGGCCATCTGAGACCGTCACTGGACGGAGCGGGCCATCTGAGACCGTCACTGGACGGAGCGGGCCATCTGAGACCGTCACTGGACGGAGCGGGCCATCTGAGACCGTCACTGGACGGAGCGGGCCATCCGAGACCGTCACTGGACGGAGCGGGCCATCCGAGACCAGGACTGACCGGGACACACGCGTTGGCCCGGCGACTGCTGTGGATGAAAGGCAGACCGATCGCCTCAATATTGTTCGTTAGTTAGTTATTTAGGCTTCAGGACGCATCGGGTGCATTGGTCATGCAGCGCCCATCCTCAATGCTGCTCAAATGCGTCATTACCCGATATGGCATAGAGATGCTCAACATTATGTAAATACATCATTACCCCATATGACAAAGAAATGCTCAATATTGTTCAAATGCATCGTTACCCCATATGACATAGAGATGCTCAATATTATTCAAATGCGTCATTACCTCATATGACATAGAGATGCCATCATGGGCGCTGAACGAAAGAACGAGCCCAAAAGCCTGAATATGCCCTCAGGCGTGGGGTCAGGTCAGCAGAGGAACACGCCGATAACGTCGAATACATGGAGGCAGATCAACACTCTTGTGGAGTCGGCAGTCTGCTTGTGCTCGTTGGAAACACGAGATACCATCCGGCTCGGACGTGATAGCCAAACTAACCCATCCGTCGTCATCCGGCAGGAAACATCGACATGCGACCACTGTAAAGGTCATGAAGGGAACAATGACGTGTCCAGCAATGGTGTGCATTGCTTGCATTTCCTCGACTTTTCACGGTTTTCCTGTTCGCTACGGATAATAGAAGCGATTTACCGATTTATTTGACTTTTCTTCGGTCAAACACATGCAAATAAAAACACCATGTTTGTATTCGGTGCTCGTGTAAATCAAAACTGCACGTCAAATATGCCGAATAATGCAACTTAGTTAGCCTAGTGCTAGAGCCTCGCAGCTACAACGTAATCAGCTTCACTGGCGTATATAGGTCAGTATATATATATACAAGTTCACTATTCGCATGAATGGAAAACAAAAATTGGTTTTACATCCGGGTCTGAGTATTTGCCATGGGATGCCAAGGAGTCAGTCACAACTCTCCCCTCTCATCGCCAGACTATATTGAATAACGTACAGCGAATGCATGCATATCCGTTCCTTCAGCCGACACCGTGACGTCATTCCCGTGCTCCAGTACCAAATCGTGGCAATTGGAACAACTACATCGCAAACTGGTGAACAATGATAGCAAACCTGCTATGGGCTCTCTCTACGCATGCTACAAGTAATAGGTAGTCTCTGAGTCCTGACAGGGCGACAGTACACACCAGACATACTCTGGGTCCTGACAGGGCGACAGTACACACCAGACAGACTCTGGGTCCTGACAGGGCGACAGTACGCACCAGACAGACTCTGGGTCCTGACAGGGCGACAGCACACACCAGACGGACTCTGGGTCCTGACAGGGCGACAGTACACACCAGACAGACTCTGGGTCCTGACAGGGCGACAGTACGCACCAGACAGACTCTGGGTCCTGACAGGGCGACAGCGGACCAGACAACGGGTCTGACAGGGCGACAGTACACACCAGACAGACTCTGGCTACAGGGCGGCGTACACACCAGACAACTCGGGTCCTGACAGGGCAGCAGTACACACCGGACATACTCTGGGTCCTGACAGGGCGACAGTACGCACCAGACAGACTCTGGGTCCTGACAGGGCGACAGTACGCACCAGACAGACTCTGGGTCCTGACAGGGCGACAGTACACACCAGACATACTCTGGGTCCTGACAGGGCGACAGTACACACCAGACATACTCTGGGTCCTGACAGGGCGACAGTACGCACCAGACAGACTCTGGGTCCTGACAGGGCGACAGCACACACCAGACAACTCTGGGTCCGACAGGCGGCAGTACACACCAGACAGACTCTGGGTCCTGACAGGGCGGCAGTACACACCGGACATACTCTGGGTCCTGACAGGGCAGCAGTACACACCAGACGGACTCTGGGTCCTGACAGGGCGACAGTACGCACCAGACAGACTCTGGGTCCTGACAGGGCGGCAGTACACACCAGACATACTCTGGGTCCTGACAGGGCAGCAGTACACACCGGACATACTCTGGGTCCTGACAGGGCAGCAGTACACACCGGACAGACTCGGTCCGACAGGCGACACACACACCACAGACCGTCCACAGGGCAACACAACAGACAGACTCTGGGTCCTGACAGGGCGACAGTACACACCAGACATACTGGGTCCTGATAGGGCGACAGTACACACCAGACATACTCTGGGTCCTGATAGGGCGACAGTACGCACCAGACAGACTCTGGGTCCTGACAGGGCACAGTACGCACCAGACAGACTCTGGGTCTGACAGGGCGACAGCACACACCAGACAGACTCTGGGTCCTGACAGGGCGACAGCACACACCAGACAGACTCTGGGTCCTGACAGGGCGACAGTACACACCAGACATACTCTGGGTCCTGATAGGGCGACAGTACACACCAGACATACTCTGGGTCCTGATAGGGCGACAGTACGCACCAGACAGACTCTGGGTCCTGACAGGGCGACAGTACGCACCAGACAGACTCTGGGTCCTGACAGGGCGACGGTACACCGACAGACTCTGGGTCGACAGGGCGACAGTACGCACCAACAGACTCTGGGTCTGACAGGGCGATAGTCACAGCATACCGGGTCGACAGGGCAGCAGTACACACCGGACATACTCTGGGTCCTGACAGGGCAGCAGTACACACCAGACAGACTCTGGGTCCTGACAGGGCGACAGTACACACCAGACATACTCTGGGTCCTGACAGGGCAGCAGTACACACCAGACAGACTCTGGGTCCTGACAGGGCGACAGTACACACCAGACATACTCTGGGTCGACAGGGCAGCAGTACACACCGACATACTCTGGGTCCTGACAGGGCAGCAGTACACACAGACAGACTCTGGGTCCTGACAGGGCGACGTACACACCGACATACTCGGGTCCTGACAGGGCGACAGTACACACCAACGGACTCCATAGGGCGAATCACAAACATACTGGGTCCATAGGCACAGTACGCACAGAAACTGGGTCGAGGTCAACTAAGGATAATACTTATAATTCTGAAACAACCGGTCGACAGGAAGTAAAATCTGTACAGGTCCACACTCGGGTCGACAGGGCGGCGTACACAGACATACTCTGGGTCCTGGCAGGATAACAGTACACACCAGACGGACTCTGGGTGCTGACGTGGTGGTGACACCATCCCGATTCTGGTTCGTTACAGAGCGGGAATGGACAGTATTAAATCGAACTGGCGGCGGATTTTCAATACACAGGCCTGCGTTCGTCAATGGCAACGACGGGCGTGTGCTATGCATTCACAATTCATTGCACGTTGCACTCATGCTGTGTTATATATTATATTCATATTGTGTCGAACGTTGTACTCATCCTGTGTTATCTATTATATTCATATTGCGTCGAACGTCATACTCATGCTGTGTTATATATTACATCCATATTGCGTCGCATGCTGTACTCATGATGTGTTATCTATTATATTCATATTGTGTCGCATGTTGCATTCATGCCGTGTTATATATTATATTCACATTGCGTCGCACGTTGTACTCATGCTGCGCTACATAGTATATTGATACTGTGTCGCATGCTGGACTCATGCTGTGTCGATGGCCGCAGTGCAATTAATGCCTGGCATTGCAATAGATATTGCGCAACTTAGTTTGATTCACTTTCATCTACAATGCAACTTAATTAGGTGTCCAACTATAAATCGAGAGAATATTCATCAAGGTGGTACACTTTCTCGGCGGTAATTGACGCCTATTACCATCATCTACAAAGGCATGACACGAACGATGATTCAGACATCACCAGCCCGTATCCGACAGTTAACCCCTCCCCTCCCCAAGCTCACGCAACCAGCAAATGGTTGCCACCATTGGCCATTGCAACCATTGGCCACGAGCTCTGAACGACACCGCTGGTAATTGTCGGCCACGACAGCAGCTTGTATCTCGTCTGGCGGTCCACAAACGACAAACCATATATCACTCCCACCATATCACTACACACTTTGCCAGGGGAGTGACCGGCCACATCACTACAAAACCCTGTTGTGTGAGTGACTGGCAACATCACTGCAGATCCCGCTAGGGATCTGCATCACCGCCTGCACAGCTACAGACACCGCTGGACAGCCGTGGGGAGCGGGAAGGGGTAGCAGACGGAGGGGAGCAGGAGAGCCAGCGGCGACAGAGGAGCGGCCCGGCGAGTGGGGAGAGGCGCGGGCCGGCCCAGCACGGCGGCGGCACAACCATGTGGAAGCCGATAAGCGGCGGGACGGCCCGTGGCGGCCGGCCGCGCGCCGATAGCTGCCCACAATGCCGACGATCGCGGCGCGATAGTGTCGGCGTCGACGGCGCCGATGACGAGTGAAGGGCGTAAACCGACGATAGCGGCGAGCGGCGACCGCCGCTGTCAGGCTGCCGGCGCAGCGGCGCGCGCCTCACAGGGTCCATGTCGTCGGTGGCGCTTCAGGGGTGGGGCGGGCATGGCGAGTGGTTATTGTGTTGAGCTCTGGATAGCAAAGGTCCCGGGTTCAACACTCGCACCACTCAGGACATTTCCCAATCCCGCGGCTCACCGGCGAAACAGTGTGGGCGGCGCCATTAGCCGTGGTCGTGCATAAAGTGCGTCGTGAAACCCAATAAACAAAGGACTTCAGAGGTGCCGATCTCATATGCAAGGGCCTCAGACTGGCCGACCTCAGACGTACCGGCGTCAGAGATGCTGACACCAGAGGCACCAACCTCTCATAGGCATTACCTCCCTGAACATAAATGCGGTAATTGAACTAACGTGGTGCTGGGTGACGACCTGAACTACATTACCTCTTTGCACATGAAAAAAAAAACATTTAGGAAGTAATACCTAATGTATACTCACAAGTGTCAGCGGCGCCACGGACTTTGGATGGGGGTGGGGGATGATCGTTTTGCGGTTCATTCTTTCCATGCAACGTCCATAGACGTCGTGTTAAACTTTAAACTTTGTTAAACGACGTTTGGGGGACACGTCTTCCTGTACCCCTTTGGCGCTCCACATGCTGACTGGGCCATCCAACCATACTTATCGTGTGCTTCCCACATCTAACAAGCATAATTTCTAGACCAGAGCACTATCAGCTTCCAGCATTTATTCGTTTCTTTCAGGGCACAACGCGAATACAGTTATTTGCTGGTATCTACCGTGACAATGATGTGAGGACGGTAGCTATTCTCTGGTGTCTCCAGTGACAATGATGTAAAGACGGTAGCTATTCTCTGCTGTCTCCGGGGACAATGATGTGAAGACGGTAGTTATTCTCTGGTGTCTCCGTTCACAATGATGTAAGGACGGTAGCTATTCTCTGGTGTTTCCGGTGACAATGATGTGAGGACGGTAGCTATTTTCTGGTGTCTCCGGTGGCAATTATGTGAGGACGGTAGCTATTCTCTGGTGTCTCCGGTTGCAATGATGTGAGGACGGTAGCTATTGTCTGGTATCTCCGGTGGCAATGATGTGAGGACGGTAGCTATTGTCTGGTATCTCCGGTGGCAATGATGTGAGGACGGTAGCTATTGTCTGGTATCTCCGGTGGCAATGATGTGAGGACGGTAGCTATTACCGTCTCCGGTGGAAATGATGTCAGGACGGTAGCAATTCTCTGGTGTCTCCGGTGGCAATGATGTGAGAACGGTAGCTATTCTCTGGTGTCTCCGGTGCAATGATGTTAGGACGGTAGCTATTCGCTGGTGTCTCCAGTAATAATGATGTGAGGACGGACGGCAGACTGAGCAGCAGTGACGTCACGACATCATCAGGAGGCCAGCTCACGGTGCCACGCCCCTCCCTCCTATGTACTGCTGCTGTTGGCAGCATCTTGTCAACGATGAGCATATCTACTGCTTAAAAAGGCATCACGAAATCGGAAACGTCAAGGAATGTTTTCCTACGTCCAGCAAACTAACAGCAAGAGTCCTTGTCGGATTATTCCTGGTGATGTGCTGCCAAGCTGCGGCTTCAGAAGCTCGTGGTTCCGAACGCGCGATTCTTGCATCGCCATAAGTCGGGCGACGCGACCTCTCAGTCACGCACATAAAATGCCTGCACTTGGCCAGCACGGTCTGTCGACCTCCAGCGATAAGCAAGCCGGAAATACATGGCCGGCCATCGCACTCATCTATCAGCTGATGGTGTTCTCCGCAGGGCGTCAGCCAGACATGCTCCATGATCCCCAAAACTGGATCCCAGATCCAAGGTCGACACAACTGGAACCATGACTCGGACTGCCAATACAGTTTTTGATGAAAATCGCTCTGTAATCCTGGATTTCAAGGTAATCCTTCGGTACAAATCAACTCATCATCTCTGATGCCAAGATGATCCATCGTTGACACTAAACCAATTTGAGGAATTCTCAAGTGACCATCTCCACATAAGTGACCGAATTATCCTGTATCCGAAAATGACCTGTTGGTGGAATTCAACCCATGATCCAGTACCCATGTGCAATTATTCCCACATCCGAAAATGGTTGTTTGATGACAAACACCCGTCTTCCCTGATCTCAATATGATGTATGGTTAAAAGATGAACCCATAATCCTGGAACCTGAAACGATCCTTGGCAAAATGATCCTATGATCCCGGATCTCATGACGATCTTTTCATGGAACTTGAGTCAAAGAAAGCGGGTCCCAAGAAGATCCTTCAGTGAAATGCAAGCCAACATTTTGAATCATCCCATGATCTTGCGGAAAATCAAGAGCCATAGGTTCTTTGTCTTTGATCATGTCTTGGCAAGGATAGGCATCCTGTAGATCCTGGCCAGGATAGACTGATCCGGTCTTTGCACAATCCTGGGATACAGGATCCGGTCACGATCCGAAGATCAGCTTTTGGGATCACGGGACACTCCAATCCTAAATGTGACCTCTCCCACCGCACATTTTCATGGGTCGGGTGTTCCCACCAAAAGGGTGG
>JAOTOM010001383.1:0-66878 GCA_034440615.1 Ashinkailepas kermadecensis | reverse complement strand
CACACGGACCGCGGGGCGACACACTGCCGGCGACACACGGACCGCGGGGCGACACACTGCCGGCGACACACACGGACCGCGGGGCGACACACTGCCGGTGACACACGGACCGGGGCGACACACTGCCGGTGACACACGGACCGCGGGGCGACACACTGCCGGCGACACACGGACCGCGGGGCGACACACTGCCGGCGACACACGGACCGCGGGGCGACACACTGCCGGTGACACACGGACCGCGGGGCGACACACTGCCGGTGACACACGGACCGCGGGGCGACACACTGCCGGTGACACACGGACCGCGGGGCGACACACTGCCGGTGACACACGGACCGCGGGGCGACACACTGCCGGTGACACACGGACCGCGGGGCGACACACTGCCGGTGACACACGGACCGCGGGGCGACACACTGCCGGTGACACACGGACCGCGGGGCGACACACTGCCGGTGACACACGGACCGCGGGGCGACACACTGCCGGTGACACACACGGACCGCGGGGCGACACACTGCCGGTGACACACGGACCGCGGGGCGACACACTGCCGGTGACACACGGACCGCGGGGCAACACACTGACACACTGCCGGTGACACACGGACCGCGGGGCGACACAGCTGCCGGGTGACACACGGACCGCGGGGCGACACACTGCCGGTGACACACGGACCGCGGGGCGACACACTGCCGGTGACACACACGGACCGCGGGGCGACACACTGCCGGTGACACACGGACCGCGGGGCGACACACTGCCGGTGACACACAGGACCGCGGGGCGACACACTGCCGGTGACACACGGACCGCGGGGCGACACACTGCCGGTGACACACGGACCGCGGGGCGACACACTGCCGGTGACACACGGACCGCGGGGCGACACACTGCCGGTGACACACGGACCGCGGGGCGACACACTGCCGGTGACACACGGACCGCGGGGCGACACACTGCCGGCGACACACGGACCGCGGGGCGACACACTGCCGGCGACACACGGACCGCGGGGCGACACACTGCCGGCGACACACGGACCGCGGGGCGACACACTGCCGGCGACACACGGACCGCGGGGCGACACACTGCCGGTGACACACGGACCGCGGGGCGACACACTGCCGGCGACACACGGACCGCGGGGCGACACACTGCCGGAGACACACACGGACCGCGGGGCGACACACTGCCGGCGGCACACGGACCGCGGGGCGACACACTGCCGGCGGCACACACGGACCGCGGGGCGACACACTGCCGGCGGCACACGGACCGCGGGGCGACACACTGCCGGCGGCACACGGACCGCGGGGCGACACACTGCCGGCGGCACACGGGACCGCGGGGCGACACACTGCCGGCGACACACGGACCGCGGGGCGACACACTGCCGGCGAACACACGGACCGCGGGGCGACACACTGCCGGCGGCACACGGACCGCGGGGCGACACACTGCCGGCGGCACACACGGACCGCGGGGCGACACACTGCCGGCGACACACACGGACCGCGGGGCGACACACTGCCGGCGGCACACGGACCGCGGGGCGACACACTGCCGGCGACACGGACCGCGGGCGACACACACGGACCGCGGGGCGACACACTGCCGGCGACACACGGACCGCGGGGCGACACACTGCCGGCGACACACGGACCGCGGGGCGACACACTGCCGGCGACACACGGACCGCGGGGCGACACACTGCCGGCGGACACACGGACCGCGGGGCGACACACTGCCGGCGACACACACACGGACCGCGGGGCGACACACTGCCGGCGACACACACGGACCGCGGGGCGACACACTGCCGGCGACACACGCGGACCGCGGGGCGACACACTGCCGGCGACACACACGGACCGCGGGGCGACACACTGCCGGCGACACACGGACCGCGGGGCGACACACTGCCGGCGGCACACACGGACCGCGGGGCGACACACTGCCGGCGACACACACGGACCGCGGGGCGACACACTGCCGGAGACACACGGACCGCGGGGCGACACACTGCCGGCGACACACGGACCGCGGGGCGACACACTGCCGGCGACACACGGACCGCGGGGCGACACACTGCCGGCGACACACGGACCGCGGGGCGACACGACTGCCCGCGACACACGGACCGCGGGGCGACACACTGCCGGTGACACACGGACCGCGGGGCGACACACTGCCGGTGACACACGGACCGCGGGGCGACACACTGCCGGTGACACACGGACCGCGGGGCGACACACTGCCGGTGACACACGGACCGCGGGGCGACACACTGCCGGTGACACACGGACCGCGGGGCGACACACTGCCGGTGGCACACGGACCGCGGGGCGACACACTGCCGGCGACACACGGACCGCGGGGCGACACACTGCCGGCGGCACACACGGACCGCGGGGCGACACACTGCCGGTGACACACGGACCGCGGGGCGACACACTGCCGGCGGCGACACACGGACCGCGGGGCGACACACTGCCGGTGACACACGGACCGCGGGGCGACACACTGCCGGTGGCACACACGGACCGCGGGGCGACACACTGCCGGTGACACACGGACCGCGGGGCGACACACTGCCGGTGACACACGGACCGCGGGGCGACACACTGCCGGTGACACACGGACCGCGGGGCGACACACTGCCGGTGACACACGGACCGCGGGGCGACACACTGCCGGTGACACACGGACCGCGGGGCGACACACTGCCGGTGACACACGGACCGCGGGGCGACACACTGCCGGTGACACACGGACCGCGGGGCGACACACGACCGCGGGGCACACACTGCCGGCGACACACGGACCGCGGGGCGACACACGGACCGCGGGGCGACACACTGCCGGTGACACACGGACCGCGGGGCGACACACTGCCGGTGACACACGGACCGCGGGGCGACACACTGCCGGTGACACACGGACCGCGGGGCGACACACTGCCGGTGACACACGGACCGCGGGGCGACACACTGCCGGTGACACACGGACCGCGGGGCGACACACTGCCGGTGACACACGGACCGCGGGGCGACACACTGCCGGAGACACACGGACCGCGGGGCGACACACTGCCGGCGGCACACGGACCGCGGGGCGACACACTGCCGGCGGCACACGGACCGCGGGGCGACACACTGCCGGCGACACACGGACCGCGGGGCGACACACTGCCGGTGACACACGGACCGCGGGGCGACACACTGCCGGTGACACACGGACCGCGGGGCGACACACTGCCGGTGGACACACGGACCGCGGGGCGACACACTGCCGGTGACACACGGACCGCGGGGCGACACACTGCCGGCGGCACACGGACCGCGGGGCGACACACAGCCGGTGACACACGGACCGCGGGGCGACACACTGCCGGCGACACACGGACCGCGGGGCGACACACTGCCGGCGGCACACGGACCGCGGGGCGACACACTGCCGGTGACACACGGACCGCGGGGCGACACACTGCCGGGAGACACACGGACCGCGGGGCGACACACTGCCGGCGACACACGGACCGCGGGGCGACACACTGCCGGCGACACACGGACCGCGGGGCGACACACTGCCGGCGACACACGGACCGCGGGGCGACACACTGCCGGCGACACACGGACCGCGGGGCGACACACTGCCGGCGGCACACGGACCGCGGGGCGACACACTGCCGGTGACACACGGACCGCGGGGCGACACACTGCCGGCGACACACGGACCGCGGGGCGACACACTGCCGGAGACACACGGACCGCGGGGCGACACACTGCCGGCGACACACACGGACCGCGGGGCGACACACTGCCGGTGACACACGGACCGCGGGGCGACACACTGCCGGCGACACACGGACCGCGGGGCGACACACTGCCGGTGACACACGGACCGCGGGGCGACACACTGCCGGTGACACACGGACCGCGGGGCGACACACACTGCCGGTGACACACGGACCGCGGGGCGACACACTGCCGGTGACACACGGACCGCGGGGCGACACACTGCCGGTGACACACGGACCGCGGGGCGACACACAGCCGGTGACACACGGACCGCGGGGCGACACACTGCCGGTGACACACGGACCGCGGGGCAACACACTGCCGGCGGCACACACGGACCGCGGGGCGACACACTGCCGGCGGCACACGGACCGCGGGGCGACACACTGCCGGCGGCACACAGGACCGTGGGGCGACACACTGCCGGCGACACACGGACCGCGGGGCGACACACTGCCGGCGACACACACGGACCGCGGGGCGACACACTGCCGGTGACACACGGACCGTGGGGCGACACACTGCCGGCGACACACAGGACCGCGGGGCGACACACTGCCGGAGACACACGGACCGCGGGGCGACACACTGCCAGCGACACACACGGACCGCGGGGCGACACACTGCCGGTGACACACACGGACCGCGGGGCAACACACTGCCGGTGACACACGGACCGCGGGGCGACACACTGCCGGTGACACACACGGACCGCGGGGCGACACACAGCCGGTGACACACACGGACCGCGGGGCGACACACTGCCGGTGACACACGGACCGCGGGGCGACACACTGCCGGAGACACACACGGACCGTGGGGCGACACACTGCCGGCGGCACACGGACCGCGGGGCGACACACAGCCGGTGACACACACGGACCGCGGGGCGACACACTGCCGGCGGCACACAGGACCGTGGGGCGACACACTGCCGGCGGCACACACGGACTGCGGGGCGACACACTGCCGGCGGCACACACGGACCGTGGGGCGACACACTGCCGGCGACACACACGGACCGTGGGGCGACACACTGCCGGCGACACACGGACCGCGGGGCGACACACTGCCGGAGACACACGGACCGCGGGGCGACACACTGCCGGCGGCACACGGACCGCGGGGCGACACACTGCCGGCGGCACACACGGACCGGGGGGCGACACACTGCCGGCGGCACACGGACCGCGGGGCGACACACTGCCGGTGACACACGGACCGCGGGGCGACACACTGCCGGCGGCACACGGACCGCGGGGCGACACACTGCCGGCGGCACACGGACTGCGGGGCGACACACTGCCGGCGGCACACGGACCGCGGGGAAACATACTGCCGGCGGCACACACGGACCGCGGGGCGACACACTGCCGGCGGCACACGGACCGCGGGGCGACACACTGCCGGCGGCACACAGGACCGCGGGGCGACACACTGCCGGCGGCACACGGACCGCGGGGCGACACACTGCCGGCGGCACACGGACCGCGGGGCGACACACTGCCGGCGGCACACGGACCGCGGGGCGACACACTGCCGGCGGCACACACGGACCGCGGGGCGACACACTGCCGGAGACACACGGACCGCGGGGCGACACACTGCCGGTGACACACGGACCGTGGGGCGACACACAGCCGGTGACACACACGGACCGCGGGGCGACACACTGCCGGAGACACACGGACCGCGGGGCGACACACTGCCGGTGACACACGGACCGTGGGGCGACACACTGCCGGAGACACACGGACCGCGGGGCGACACACTGCCGGCGGCACACGGACCGCGGGGCGACACACTGCCGGCGGCACACGGACTGCGGGGCGACACACTGCCGGAGACACACGGACCGCGGGGCGACACACTGCCGGCGGCACACACGGACCGCGGGGCGACACACTGCCGGTGACACACGGACCGCGGGGCAACACACTGCCGGCGGCACACGGACTGCGGGGCGACACACTGCCGGCGGCACACGGACCGCGGGGCGACACACTGCCGGCGGCACACGGACCGTGGGGCGACACACTGCCGGTGACACACACGGACCGCGGGGCAACACACTGCCGGCGGCACACGGACTGCGGGGCGACACACTGCCGGAGACACACGGACTGCGGGGCGACACACTGCCGGTGACACACACGGACCGCGGGGCAACACACTGCCGGCGGCACACGGACCGCGGGGCGACACACTGCCGGTGACACACGGACCGCGGGGCGACACACTGCCGGTGACACACACGGACCGCGGGGCAACACACTGCCGGCGGCACACGGACCGCGGGGCAACACACTGCCGGCGGCACACGGACCGCGGGGCGACACACTGCCGGTGACACACGGACCGCGGGGCGACACACTGCCGGCGGCACACGGACCGCGGGGCGACACACTGCCGGCGGCACACGGACTGCGGGGCGACACACTGCCGGTGACACACGGACCGCGGGGCGACACACAGCCGGTGACACACGGACCGCGGGGCGACACACTGCCGGCGGCACACGGACCGCGGGGCGACACACTGCCGGCGGCACACGGACTGCGGGGCGACACACTGCCGGTGACACACGGACCGCGGGGCGACACACAGCCGGTGACACACGGACTGCGGGGCGACACACTGCCGGTGACACACGGACCGTGGGGCGACACACTGCCGGAGACACACGGACTGCGGGGCGACACACTGCCGGTGACACACGGACCGCGGGGCGACACACTGCCGGCGGCACACGGACTGCGGGGCGACACACTGCCGGTGACACACGGACCGCGGGGCGACACACAGCCGGTGACACACGGACCGCGGGGCGACACACTGCCGGTGACACACGGACCGCGGGGAGACCCACTGCCGGCGACACACACGGACCGCGGGGCGACACACTGCCGGTGACACACACGGACCGCGGGGCGACACACTGCCGGTGACACACGGACCGTGGGGCGACACACTGCCGGAGACACACACGGACCGCGGGGCGACACACTGCCGGCGGCACACACGGACCGCGGGGCAACACACTGCCGGCGGCACACGGACTGCGGGGCGACACACTGCCGGCGGCACACACGGACCGTGGGGCGACACACTGCCGGTGACACACGGACCGCGGGGCGACACACTGCCGGCGACACACACGGACCGCGGGGCGACACACTGCCGGAGACACACGGACTGCGGGGCGACCCACTGCCGGCGACACACACGGACCGCGGGGCGACACACTGCCGGTGACACACGGACCGTGGGGAGACCCACTGCCGGCGACACACACGGACCGCGGGGCGACACACTGCCGGTGACACACACGGACCGCGGGGCAACACACTGCCGGTGACACACGGACCGCGGGGCGACACACAGCCGGTGACACACGGACCGCGGGGCGACACACTGCCGGTGACACACGGACCGCGGGGCGACACACAGCCGGTGACACACGGACCGCGGGGCGACACACTGCCGGTGACACACGGACCGCGGGGCAACACACTGCCGGCGACACACACGGACCGCGGGGCGACACACTGCCGGCGGCACACGGACCGCGGGGCGACACACTGCCGGCGGCACACACGGACCGTGGGGCGACACACTGCCGGCGGCACACGGACCGCGGGGCGACACACTGCCAGCGACACACACGGACCGCGGGGCGACACACTGCCGGTGACACACGGACCGTGGGGCGACACACTGCCGGCGACACACACGGACCGCGGGGCGACACACTGCCGGAGACACACGGACCGCGGGGCGACACACTGCCAGCGACACACACGGACCGCGGGGCGACACACTGCCGGTGACACACACGGACCGCGGGGCAACACACTGCCGGTGACACACGGACCGCGGGGCGACACACTGCCGGTGACACACACGGACCGCGGGGCGACACACAGCCGGTGACACACACGGACCGCGGGGCGACACACTGCCGGTGACACACGGACCGCGGGGCGACACACTGCCGGAGACACACACGGACCGTGGGGCGACACACTGCCGGCGGCACACACGGACCGCGGGGCGACACACAGCCGGTGACACACACGGACCGCGGGGCGACACACTGCCGGCGGCACACACGGACCGTGGGGCGACACACTGCCGGCGGCACACGGACTGCGGGGCGACACACTGCCGGCGGCACACACGGACCGTGGGGCGACACACTGCCGGCGGCACACACGGACCGTGGGGCGACACACTGCCGGCGACACACGGACCGCGGGGCGACACACTGCCGGTGACACACGGACCGCGGGGCGACACACTGCCGGCGGCACACGGACCGCGGGGCGACACACTGCCGGCGGCACACACGGACCGTGGGGCGACACACTGCCGGCGGCACACGGACCGCGGGGCGACACACTGCCGGTGACACACGGACCGCGGGGCGACACACTGCCGGCGGCACACGGACCGCGGGGCGACACACTGCCGGCGGCACACGGACTGCGGGGCGACACACTGCCGGCGGCACACGGACCGCGGGGAAACACACTGCCGGCGGCACACACGGACCGCGGGGCGACACACTGCCGGCGGCACACGGACCGCGGGGCGACACACTGCCGGCGGCACACGGACCGCGGGGCGACACACTGCCGGCGGCACACGGACCGCGGGGCGACACACTGCCGGCGGCACACGGACCGCGGGGCGACACACTGCCGGCGGCACACGGACCGCGGGGCGACACACTGCCGGCGGCACACGGACTGCGGGGCGACACACTGGCGGCGGCACACACGGACCGTGGGGCGACACACTGCCGGCGGCACACGGACCGTGGGGCGACACACTGCCGGCGACACACGGACCGCGGGGCGACACACTGCCGGTGACACACGGACCGCGGGGCGACACACTGCCGGCGGCACACGGACCGCGGGGCGACACACTGCCGGCGGCACACGGACCGCGGGGAGACCCACTGCCGGCGGCACACGGACCGCGGGGCGACACACTGCCGGCGGCACACACGGACCGCGACGCGACACACTGCCAGCGACACACACTGACCGCGACACACACTGCCAGCGACACACACTGACCGCGGGGCGACACACTGCCGGCGACACACGGACCGCGGGGCGACACACTGCCGGTGACACACCGAACCGCGGGGCGACACACTGCCGGTGACACACGGACCGCGGGGCGACACACAGCCGGTGACACACACGGACCGCGGGGCGACACACTGCCGGTGACACACGGACCGCGGGGCGACACACTGCCGGAGACACACACGGACCGTGGGGAGACCCACTGCCGGCGACACACACGGACCGCGGGGCGACACACTGCCGGTGACACACGGACCGCGGGGCGACACACTGCCGGCGGCACACGGACTGCGGGGCGACACACTGCCGGAGACACACACGGACCGCGGGGCGACACACTGCCGGAGACACACGCGGACCGCGGGGAGACCCACTGCCGGTGACACACACGGACCGCGGGGCGACACACTGCCGGCGGCACACGGACCGCGGGGCGACACACAGCCGGTGACACACACGGACTGCGGGGCGACACACTGCCGGAGACACACGGACCGCGGGGCGACACACTGCCGGTGGGCGCGGGTACGTCGGACCGCATAGTGGGCGTTCAGTTCCTCAGGGCTGAAGAACTACACAGCTACACAGCTCTGTGTAGCGCCGGCGCTAGTTGAGTACACGTTCAGTGCATCGTCAAAAGTCCAGTGCGCTGTTCCTAGTGTGATGGGGCCGCTTGTTTGGAGCTATTGTCACATCTGCGCAGATTGCCGCACGTTTCCTTGGTGTTTGATGTGTCGGCAGGTCGGGTGGAGTAGCTGACGCGTGAGCGGGCGATCTCGTGTTCAGTCATTCTGGAGCCTCCTGTGTGCACTCGAGCTCTGTATTGTCGTAGTCACTCTGGAGCCGCCTATGTGCACTCGAGCTCTGTATTTTCGTAGTCACTCTGGAGCCGCCTGTGTGCACTCGAGCTCTGTATTGTCTTAGTCATTCTGGAGCCGCCTGTGTGTAGTCGAGCTCTGTATTGTCGTAGTCACTCTGGAGCCGCCTGTGTGTACTCGAGCTCCGTATTGTCTTAGTCATTCTGGAGCCGCCTGTGTGTACTCGAGCTCTGTATTGTCTTAGTCATTCTGGAGCCGCCTGTGTGTACTCGAGCTCTGCATTGTCTTAGTCATTCTGGAGCCGCCTGTGTGCACTCGAGCTCTGTATTGTTGTAGTCACTCTGGAACCGCCTGTGTGCTCTCGAGCTCCGTATTGTCTTAGTCATTCTGGAGCCCCTTGTCTACACTCGAGTTCTGTGTTGTCGTCACGGTGCAGGTCACGTGCGAGTCGAGCAGCGTCACGCCGACACTGCAGCTCCCTGAGGCCTCCATTGGCTGTTAGCCACGCACAGCACTAATGGAAACGAGTCGTTCTCTGTCGGCATTGGCAGCCAATGTAGTTGTTCCAGATGACGGACTGACGATGATGGACGATGGTGGATGATGAATGAATGATGGGTGATGATGATGAATGGTGGATGATGATGGATGGATGATGGATGATTGTTCCATATGACGGATGACATCCACCCGCCGAAACGTGTCATGTTTGATGTCGAGGCGTGGAACACTGCATACTAGGCAGTGGTATTACTTTGTATGCGCTACGGGTGGGGGGTGGAGGTGGGGGAAAACCGGCCCTCCCAAATCATTAATCCCCCCCCAACCAAATCATTGATTTTCCCAATCAGGCCAAAGCTTAACCATTGAGCTTATGGAGGCGCCCTTCCAGAACGCTCGATTGCACCCTTGAGTCGATGGCGCCCCTCCGGAGAAAAACATTCATCAAAAACCTCACTCCCCCCCCCTAATATATCACAAAATGACACCCGTGATGCCAGGGTGTGTCATGTGTCATAAAATACGGTGCCGATATGAAATTATGGCGTTCGGTTGCTTTAGAACGCTCAAGGACAAGATAATTGTCGTTTTTATGCAAAACTTAATTAGCGCAAAGCCATTGCAGTTTTACGACTGTGCGACCGCAGAGCTATCTTGTGGCGAAAGCCGGTAGTAGCAATCATCTCATTATCGGAGGGTTAAATGAATCGGAAAGATGGTAAATGTGGCTGTATTTAATTCAGATATGCCTGGCACCTACATCGGCATCAATCTGAATATACGGCAATACGTCTTCCTTGTTTCCATCGTATTCACTCATGTAGATGGCCAATGGCCTTTCCCGATTGAGCAACGCGGTGAGAAACGTAATCAGATCCTGGCTCAGAAACAACAGCATATTCTTCCTGAGCGGACGCCCGTAGTCGCCTCAAGGGTGACCACGTCGTGGTCACTGATGTCGACTGGTGCTGCTGCCGCGTACCGCTGCAGACCCGTTACATCGGTGATGACATGCTAAGTGTGGCTGCCGTGACTCCCCGCCTAGTCGGTTTGTCGCTGAGCTGATGGAGGTCGAGATATGCAACATGCAGCCCTCATGGAGTATTCAGTGCAATCAGGTGACATATTGCCAGAGCCTACTGATTACTCCGCCGAGCCAGTTTTGGCCTGACTGACTGTTGTTTATTGCAGTTTATTTTTCATTTTCGATGGGTGACACCCGTCGCTCCTTCCGCTTTTCTTTTCTTGTCTTGGGGTGACACCCGTCACCCCGCACGGATTTAATCGTCGTCGTATATTCGTTGTCCATTGTCTGTATGTCCTCCGTCTATATTTAAATCGTATTAGGTAGGGTTTTTTCTACCGCGATGGGGAAAAACGAAAAAAGGACACCGACCCATGCTCGCCAACGGACTCAGACTCGGATTTTCCTCCTCTGACCACACCCGACGACCATCGCACGAACACAGACCTGGCCCCTGATGCTCCCTCGATTGATGGAAATGTTGATGACCCGCGCCGAACTATTCCCCTCGATGACGCCATGGAAGCCCTTTGCGCCTCGCCGACCCCTGCTCGTCCCAAAACCACGACCTCGCCTCGCAATCCAAACCAGACCATCACTCTCCACGCCGCTGACCCACGCTCGAACCAGACCACGTCCTCCCAACCTGAAACCATTGAACCCTACCTCGACAGTGCTGGATCATACATCGTGGTAAAGCCTGTCGAGGAAACCGTTTCCTTCCGCCGTATCAACGTTTTCTGGCCGACGAAACAACTCCTCGCCATATGCTCCTTAGCCAATCCTGACATCGAAGCCCCTGCCAACGGAACCCTTGTCATAAAAACCCAAACCCGAGCCCAGACCAAAGCCCTCCTCCGTACCACCACATTTTGTGGTAAATCCGTCACAATTTCCCTCCATTCCAACCGCAATACCACCAAGGGCACCATCTTCGCGCCTGAGCTCCGCTTCATGTCTGAAGCAGATATCCAGGCGGAGCTCGGGCCGAAGGGGGTGACCCACGTCCGCCGCATCACTTCCTTCAAAGACGGCCAGAAGCGTGATACGAGCCTCCTTGTCCTTACCTTCAATTCTACCACTATTCACAAGACCCTACTCGCCGGATACCTACGATTCCAAGTCCGTGTCTTTATTCCTAATCCTCTCCGCTGTTTTAACTGCCGGCGCTTCGGCCATGGCAGCAAAGCATGTCGCCAACCAGCCCGATGCCCTAAGTGCGGCGAAACACCTCATCCCGAATCCACCTGCTCCAAACCTGCCCACTGCCTCAACTGCAACACCTCCGACCACCTGACCACATCACCCCTCTGCCCAGTTTGGCGCAAGGAAAAGGAGGTCTGCGCTGTAAAGGCCACGACCGGGGTGTCATACCCCCAGGCCAGACGGTCTGTCGAAGCCACCTCCACGTCAACGAAAACGTATGTTCATGCGGCCACCATTGCTCCCCCCACACGTCGCGTCAACACTATTTCTGCTTCGATTCAAACAGACATGATTCCCGGTTTAGCTCCACTAAAAAAACTTACTCCACTGACCACACCGACACAAACCACCCTGGCTCCCAACACTCAGACCACTCCGACACAAACCACCCTGGCTCCCAACACTCAGACCACTCCGGCTCCAAACAAACGAACCACTCCAGGGAGGAGTGATAAGCCCCGCAGTCACTTCGCTGCGGGAGCAAATTCTCGTTCCCCGTCAGCGGGCCGCCGGTCCGGCCCGGCTTGTCCAGCGCCGGCCGGAACCCACGTGACCCGACCAACTCCCAGCCGGCGGGAATCCCCCGCGGCAGTGGCCGGCCGACGAGAGCCGGCATCCAAGGTCACCGGTCGGTCGGACGGTTCAGGCGGATCAACCGCCGCCGGACGCACCCAACCCACATACCCGAGCTGCAATCATGGCTGCGCCAGGCACCGAAAGGTGCCGACAAATATTAATTCTCACCAATGTCCCCATTTCTCCAATGGAACTGCCGTAGTTTAATCTCCAAATGGGCAGAAATTAAAGCATTCTTTTGTTTACTCACTCCCATTCTCATCGCACTTCAGGAAACCTGGTTCTTACCCACCGATATATATAATTTCAATATCTGTAATTACTCGCTGTACCGCCACGACGAGGTACGTGAAACACACCGCAGTGGCGGTACCGCACTTTACATAAACGATGATTACACACATACACAAATTACACTCAATTCACCATTACAAGCCGTAGCCTGTACTATGCGTTTTCATGGTAGGAACATAGATGTATGTTCATTATATATTCCACCATCTACAGACAACACAAACATTTTGACAGAATTAGAAAACCTCATAGCCCAATTAATAAACCCTTTCATTTTACTTGGCGATTTTAATGCCCATAGCCCAGCGTGGGATAGAACACGCACACTTCCAGACACTCGCGGACGCATAGTTGAACACATCTTAGACAGACACAATTTAGTATTACTTAACACCGGTGAGCCAACATTTTTCCACCTCTGTCACAATACAGAAACTGCCATTGATTTAACAATTTGTTCTCCAGCCAACGAATTTGATTGGACAATAGACATAGACATACATGATAGCGATCACTACCCCATTAAATTAGTACCGACCATTTCAGCAACTGCCGATACCACACCAAGTTTCATTCCTCGCTGGAAACTTTCGAAGGCCGACTGGACCAAATTTGAGGAGCTTTCGTCATTACAGTACAATCCGGACATTTATCCAGTAAAAAACATTCATTTCATTACCAACACACTTTTACAAGCAGCGTCTGCAACAATTCCACTCACAAAGCCTATCACAAACCGTACCCCAGTCCCATGGTGGTCCATAGAAGTTTCACAAGCAATAGCCACTAGAAAACGAGCATTTATAAAATATTTACGCCATCCCGACCAACGAAATTTAATCAACCGGAACCATGAACGAGCAAGAACACGCTGCATTATACGTAACGCTAAGCGGCGGTCATGGGCAAATTACCGCCAGCAACTTACTTTCGACACACCATTAAGCAAAATATGGGGATTAATCCGCCGTTTGAGCGGACGATCCCCATTTAGATCATTACCAGCCCTCAAACTTGATAATCACATAATTACAGAACCCAAGAAATAGTAAACACAATAGCGGATACCATTGCCCACCATAGCTCCGACGAAAACTACAGACCTGGTTTCATAGAAAATGCACAACGCACCTTTTACGTCGATCCCGCACAATTTGTTTCTGATAACACATAAATATATAATTCTCCTTTTCAAATTTCATAACTCGATACAGCCATTTTCTTCGCCGGCAATACTTCAGTAGAGCCCGACAACTTACCTTATTCTTTTTTTTCAGACATTTACCGGATCACACCAAACATTGCATTTTGCACACATTTAATTCACTATGGACAACTGATGCCTTCCCCGAAACTTGGAAAGAATCCTTCATTATACCCATCCCAAAACCTGGCAAGGACCATAGTAACCCCACAAATGTTCGACCCATTGCACTCACCAGTTGTTTGGGAAAACTTTTTGAACGTAAAGCTATCAAAAGACTGACCTGGCACCTGGAAACAAATTCCCTTCTATTTCCCTTTCAATGTGGTTTTCGGCGAGGACGCAGCACAATAGATCATCTCATTCGGTTAGAAACGGACATCCACTTAGGTTACAAAAAACATGGACACACTGTCGCAGTATTTTTAGACATCAGCAAAGCATACGATATGGTTTTCAAACCCGTACTAGTCTCCAAAATTCAGCAACTCGGCATAAAAGGACATTGAGCACATTATTTAGTAGGTTTTTTTCTCTGGTTCTCGTCGATTCCACGTCAGGTGCCGGTCAGCCATTTCCGATCCACATTGTCTTCAGAACGGCCTACCACAGGGAAGTTGTCTTTCACCAGTATTATTTAACATTATCATTAATGATCTTTTCGATCACATGCCTACCAATATATCATATTCACTATTTGCAGACGACAGCGCAATTTGGTGATCCAGGAAAAATTATGAACATTGTTTAATTCGCTTACAAAACACACTGGACAGAATACACGAATGGTCCTTGAAGTATGGTTTCTTTTTTTTGTAGTGAACTCGCTGCAATGTAAGTTTCTTGACTCTGTGTCATGAAGGCATCGGCCTTCATGGTCAAATGAGGTCGTGTTTGGCCATCACGCCATGTCCGTGCACCGCCTCAGCGACGAAACATTGGTGACCTTGAACACTCGACGTAAGGCGAGCGGTCAGTCGACTTTGCACCCTAACAGTTTGAATATTTACCAACTGATTTCAAAAATGTATTTTGCATCCGAAACACCTAGCAATTTGTTCTCACGAATTCCCACGTCTGTCTGAAGCATTACCGGATTAACAAGGTTAGGAATGTAGATTATACAGAGGACGCCTTGCTTTCAGTACATCATTAAGTGTTTGCTCTTGTAGTCTGTCATGCTTTGTTGCGTATGCCTGTGGCATTACTGGGCTAACTAGGTCAGACATGTAGATTATGCACAGACGACGCCTTGCTCGTCTGAGCCTGAGCGGAAGGATTGCCGCCAGCGACTGATTTCAGCTTAGAACAGCTGTCGGTGACCGGTCCTCAGTGGAGAACCACTGCTGGCGACCGGTCATGAGCGGAGAACTACTGCTGGCGACCGGTCATGAGCGGAGAACTACTGCTGGCGACTGGTCATCAGCGGAGAACTGCTGCTGGCGACTGGTCATCAGCGGAGAACTACTGCTGGCGACTGGTCATCAGCGGAGAACTACTGCTGGCGACTGGTCATCAGCGGAGAACTACTGCTGGCGACTGGTCATCAGCGGAGAACTATTGCTGGCGACCGGTCATCAGCGGAGAACTACTGCTGGCGACTGGTCATCAGCGGAGAACTACTGCTGGCGACTGGTCATCAGCGGAGAACTACTGCTGGCGACTGGTCATCAGCGGAGAACTACTGCTGGCGACCGGTCATCAGCGGAGAACTACTGCTGGCGACCGGTCATCAGCGGAGAACTACTGCTGGCGACCGGTCATCAGCGGATAACTACTGCTGGCGACTGGTCATGAGCGGATAACTACTGCTGGCGACTGGTCCCCAGTGGAGAAGACAGCCGGGCTCGGTCTCGCAATGCTGTGTGTGAAAAGACTCAACTTGAATGTGAAGTGCTGCATATGCTGTGCCGCAATGCCGCCACACGCTCTGCCGTAAGTCCACACGCCACTCACGACGCCCATTGAATGGCTTTAGACACTCGACACGCCCAGCGGGGATGCCGAATAGCCGATAGAAGCTGGGACTTGGCTGAGCGAACACTGGAGCTGAACGGACGCGACAGAGTTGGTCCGGTGACAGAGCAGGCGATTTGTTCTCCCGCGTACGCTGAGGGCTCAGGGGAGAGTGATGCGGCAGTGCCGCGAAGCCATCCGTCGCCCCGCCAGCTCCTCGTGCAAAGTGTATGAATGCTCGAGACGCGAGTTATTCACGAATGAGCGGTCGTTTGTTGCCGCAAATGCGAGGAATTCTCACCAGGACTCCCAGAGGATGGACAGCGTGCACTCAGTGAATCTCGGCCGAGATATTTGTCGACAAAATCCGCCGAGGGTGACAATGGACATAAGCTTATGCGTGTATGGACATAGATGTACCCGTCCGTGCATTCCGTGCAAGCGTAGACATACTCTTCCTCAGACCACCCCTTCCACAGACACAGTCCGGAGAACTGCGTATGCACCCGATTGAAGAGACTGCACACAATTTCACCGGGGGAATTAAGCCCCCAAAAGTGTCTAGCAGCACCTAACATACCGCCTCTGTGTGCGTGACTTGGGGTACGATGGCTAGCAGTACCTAACATACCGGCCCTGTGTGCGTGACTTGGGGTACGATGGCTAGCAGTACCTAACACACCGACCCTGTGTGCGCGACTTGGATCACGATGGCGTTAGCATGCCGGCTGGCACCATCGTCAACGTCCCGCTCTGGTCGTACCACTACCACGTGGCCGTGTCGCACGGGCCGGAGCGACTGTCGCCCGCCCGCTGACTGGGCGAGGCGGGCCGCCCGCTGACTGGGCGAGGCGGGCCGCCCGCTGACTGGGCGAGGCTGGCCGCCCGCTGACTGGGCGAGGCTGGCCGCCCGCTGACTGGGCGAGGCTGGCCGCCCGCTGACTGGGCGAGGCGGGCCGCCCGCTGACTGGGCGAGGCGAGCCGCCCTCTGACTGGGCGAGGCTGGCCGCCCGCTGACTGGGCGAGGCGGGCCGCCCGCTGGCTGGGCGAGGCGGGCCGCCCGCTGGCTGGGCGAGGCTGGCCGCCCGCTGACTGGGCGAGGCGGGCCGCCCGCTGACTGGGCGAGGCGGGCCGCCCGCTGACTGGGCGAGGCTGGCCGCCCGCTGACTGGGCGAGGCGGGCCGCCCGCTGGCTGGGCGAGGCGGGCCGCCCGCTGACTGGGCGAGGCGGGCCGCCCGCTGACTGGGCGAGGCGGGCCGCCCGCTGACTGGGCGAGGCGGGCCGCCCGCTGACTGGGCGAGGCGGGCCGCCCGCTGACTGGGCGAGGCTGGCCGTCCGCTGGCTGGGCGAGGCTGGCCGTCCGCTGGCTGGGCGAGGCTGGCCGCCCGCTGACTGGGCGAGGCGGGCCGCCCTCTGGCTGGGCGAGGCTGGCCGCCCGCTGACTGGGCGAGGCTGGCCGCCCGCTGACTGGGCGAGGCTGGCCGCCCGCTGACTGGGCGAGACGGGCCGCCCGCTGGCTGGGCGAGGTTGGCCTCCATGCTGCAGCGCTGTCGACCGTCAGCCACCGACAGGACCCAGCCGGTCATCCTGCCGGGCCCCACCTGACCGTCGGCCACCGACAGGACCCAGTACGTCATCCTGCCGGGCCCCATCCCACTGTCGGCCACCGACAGGACGCAGTAGGTCATCCTGCCGGGCCCCACCCCACTGTCGGCCACCGACAGGACCCAGTAGGTCATCCTGCCGGGCCCCACCCCACTGTCGGCCACCGACAGGACCCAGCCGGTCATCCTGCCGGGCCCCACCCCACTGTCGGCCACCGACAGGACCCAGTAGGTCATCCTGTCGGGCCCCACCTGACTGTCGGCCACCGACAGGATCAAGCCGGTCATCCTGCCGGGCCCCACCTGACCGTCGGCTACCGACAGGACCCAGTAGGTCATCCTGTCGGGCTCCACCCGACTGTCGGCCACCGACAGGACCCAGCCGGTCATCCTGCCGGGCCCCACCCCACTGTCGGCCACCGACAGGACCCAGTAGGTCATCCTGTCGGGCTCCACCCGACTGTCGGCCACCGACAGGACCCAGCCGGTCATCCTGCCGGGCCCCACCCCACTGTCGGCCACCGACAGGACCCAGCCGGTCATCCTGCCGGGCCCCACCTGACCGTCGGCTACCGACAGCACCCAGTAGGTCATCCTGTCGGGCTCCACCCGACTGTCGGCCACCGACAGGACCCAGTAGGTCATCCTGTCGGGCTCCACCCGACTGTCGGCCACCGACAGGACCCAGCAGGTCATCCTGCCGGGCTCCACCCGACTGTCGGCCACCGACAGGACCCAGCCGGTCATCCGTCCGGGGCCCCCCCCACTGTCGGCCACCGACAGGACCCAGCCGGTCATCCTGCCGGGCTCCACCCGACCGTCGGCCACCGACAGGACCCAGTAGGTCATCCTGTCGGGCTCCACCCGACTGTCGGCCACCGACAGGACCCAGTAGGTCATCCTGCCGGGCCCCACCTGACTGTCGGATACTTCAGGGCCCATCCGGTCATCCTGCCGGGCCCCACCCGACTGACGGCCTTCAAACCCATCTACGGCACGGCGAAGGAACTGGACTGACGCACGCGCTAGATTACAATACTGACGTCACAGTCGTCTGAAAACTGCCGCTGCACCGCGCACTCAACCACCTCCACCTTCGCTGGCAGGATTGACATCGGGCGCGGTTCATGTGGGTTGCCTTGTCGCCGGACCCTTTGGAGTCTGCGTCCCTATGGCAACGGCGTCATCATGCCGGGCATGGTGCCACCTAGCTGACACCATGCCCGCATCCAGGCGCAATTTTCGACCTACAGCATTATGGCAGTACGTGACGCAAGCCGAGGAAAAGGTGACGCACGCCGAGGAAAAGGCGCTGAATCGTCGTCACACCGATTGCATCCACACCTGCGGACGACGGTTTCTCATGGCTAAGTATTTCGTAAAGCGAGAGTAAATCAATGACTTGTACTTTGAACACGCTTATTGTCACAGATGGCAGTACGTATAGCCTCGGTTATTGCACCGACCAACAGTTGCAAGCCCAATTTTTTTTCCTCGTATTTTGTTCGTTGAACTTTTGTATATTAAACACTTTTGTCCGAATTATGCCTGGGGTGGTTTCATGGAAAGAAGGAATTGTGTCCATGTGGAGATAAGCATTCGTATTTTTGCTCAAAGTAATGAGTCATGACTCAATTTGAAATGTGTTAATGTCCGTTTACTTTCAGTAATAGGTTTTATTTTCTTTGTTGTTGTGGGCAGCGAAATGGTTTGTTTTTACTTTCTTTCTGGTCATTACCATACTTTAGTCAGATATATAAATGTCAGATAAATATGCAAATAAATACATAAACAAAATGACCGAAATTCGATGTGTTTCTGAAAGTCGCGGGGCTGGGGATGGGGAGGGGGGGGTGGAGCTCGGTAGGTGGCGGGTCCTCTTCAGATGTTGTCCCCCCCCCCCTGGACCAAATACTGGCTGCGCAACTGCATGCGCGTCACTACACACAAAAAAACGGTCTTCGAGGCAGCTTTGGTCAGCTAAAAGGCTACTTCTCCTCAATTAAGTTCACAAAGTGACACTGCTGCCGCAAGCCTCCGCATAACCTTGCACTATCGGCAGGAACGTCGAGCTCGGCCACGCTCTCTCCTGCTATCTGCCGGGCTCTGTCCGGTCGGCGGCCCATCCAGTCACCGAAACATGGCCACACGCACACACTCTGTATTGCCGATAACATCATGTAGCAACGACATCCCTCACCGTCACCAGGCGTGTCCGGCCGCTCGTGCGTGGTCGGTACACCTCAGACCACGCCTACACACATTCAGCAACACCCCTCGCTCCTCAACACAATCGCCAGCCACACTAGGCGCGGAGACTGACGCATCTTTTTCCCTGTTCCATCGGGAAATGAGCTAGATATCAAATCACATTGCAGTCTGGCTCTACGGGGGCTATTGTATATATGGCTGTTCAAGAAAACAACCGTGTTGGCAAGTGGAGACCGATGTGAGGATGCCGTACTTTGGTGCCGTAACTTGCCTTGCCTCGGTCGCCGCGTGTCGCCTGCAATGTTCTATCAAGGCCTACAGCCCCGTCTAAATGTGAAGCATACCTCAACAGAAATCAAGCTTGAAGCGAGCGACACGCGCTGAGCCACAATTCCAAGAACGCACCGAGTGGGCAGCACCACAACCGAGGCATCCTCCTCGCGCCGTCAATTATCACCGGACGCATCACGGCCGGCAAGCCTATACAACTTGTTGGGCCGCAGTCAGTTCAGCCTGGCGCGCCCAGCCTGGCGCGCCAAGCGAACGGAGCTGCGCCACTCGCTCAGAGTCCACCGACGCCGGCTTTGGCCGCGCCACCAATGGCCGACAGAGGACGAGGACGCCGTGGCCGGGCACACCAGTCAGCACGATGGCGGCTCAGCTGGCGACACCAGACCCAACACTGCCGACCGAGTCCGGGCCGTCAAGTCGCGACGGTGGAGAGCCGCAGCGGCGAGAGCAGCATGGACGCGGCAGTGCCGAAGCTCAGCCGCCCTCCGACGAACTGCCAACCGCTGGAACAACTTGAGCAGGGTTACTGTTTCAAATTGTTCAAAAAGAAGAAGCTAACTCCGCTACCTAAACAAATTCGTAAGCCGTCATCGGACGTCCGAACGGCGGTATTTCTGCGGGAACGACGTGCGTAGCGGAGCGGACACGTGCCCTTACGCTACGCGTCGCGTATTGCTTCATCATAAGCCATAGGTTGATTGATTATCGGGGCTAAAGCGCGCACCGTCAGGCCTGAGCCACAGGAAGTCTGGCTTGGAGCACCGAGCACTGCTAACTGCACTTCTCGGCCGATGGTCATGGCTTTTTCACGACGCAGCCATCTGATGTATTATGTATACAGCGCCGCCAGTTTATCACGTCGAGAGGTCGCGGAGGAGCCAAAAATCAGCGCGGTCAGAGAGTTTCGAACCCACAACCTTCGGATACGAGAAGGAAGCGCTCGCCACTACAATAACGATCCCTTTTCGACATATATGAACTAGGTCACTCCGGAAGCCCTAAGCGTAGAATGCAACGATACGTGCGTGTTACATGACGCCAAATGACGTGTTCCAAACGAACGGTCAATATCTAGTTCAGCAGTGTGTGAAATGCGGCCAATATTTCGCCCATCCGATGCTCCTCACAAACCGACAGCAACTTCGCGTCGCGTCCGGGAGGCAAGCGCTCTCATCTCGCCACCGATATTCGATAGCCCTTTGGAGCAACGCACACGACCGGAAAAAAACTGCAACTGCACATTGATCTAGCGAATCCCGGCACCTCTGGCAAGGGGGGGCAGTCCACCAGGGAGGTGGCAACGCCGGTCGCGATCCGGGCCGACCCGGCGGGTCGCGCGGCGCGGACGACGCGGCGAGGCGGGGCGGAGTTCAATCAGGACGGTGGCGGCAGCGGCGCCGCCGGTCCCACCCACCCCTATCGACCGGCACCGCCTGGGGTGGCGCTCTGACCGAGCACTAACCACAGCCGCCCACCGGTGGTGGTGGGGAGTCGCCCTGGTCACCGATCACAGCCGCCAGCAGTGGTTGGCTGGTGGTGGTGGTGGTGGGGAGTCGCTCTGGTCACCGATTACAGCCGACAGTGGTTGGCTGGTGGTGGTGGTGGTGGTGGTGGTGGGGAGTCGCTCTGGCCACCGGCCACACCCGACAGTGGTTGGCTGGCGGTGGTGGGGTGGCGTTCTGGCCACCCAAAACTCAAAGGACAGCGACGTTCATTGGTACGGATCGTAAGCGCCGCCTCCAAGAAGTCCCGTCTAGCTCGCTCAAGCAATCGGGGGAAAAAACTCCACAACAGAGTAATTCATTAGGATCAAGCTCTTTGGTGCGCGGCATAGATCGCGCAGACGCTGTTTAAATTACAGCAATATCAGTGAGTTACGTGGATGCCAGTACATTAAAGCAATAGGAACCAGTCACAGACAAAAATAGACTGTTGCACCGTGGATACCGCGTCTCCAGCTACGCTGGCTGTGATGCGCCACGCCATCATCTATTCCAAACTCGCCGTCGCCCGCAATCTTGCAGCAGCTCGTCGTAGGGCGGTGACATTCACTCTGCCCGGGATAATTCACCACAGAAACGCAAATGCGACCACACCAGGCCGCCGCCCCGGCAAATCCGTCTCGGCACCGGCTCAAATCCGCTCCCGTCGACCCGCTCCGGCACAGCGAAGCCACTGCGGTGGAAGAGCCGACGTAGCATATGTTGGACGGGGCTGGGGCGCTGTCGCCCAGTGCCGGTCGCTGTCGCTCTCCGCGCGTGTCGGGGTGAGGGCGCCTCCGCTCCGGAGCTACCCATTATCAGGTATTTGCGTGAACAAAAATGGAAGTCGAACCCCAGTGATCATGGTATCTATTTTTACTTTACATGTATGTTTAATTTCATTACTTATTTCTTCATCATTGAATTCATCATACTTACATCATTAATTTCATTTTATTACATACTTATATCTCATCTATCTTTAATTTATATTCTATCTAAATTTAATTTCAGTTCCGCTGCATTGTGTGATTTATGTTGCTCATAAACATCAGAATAGGTCGGTGTACAGCAGCGTGAACAATGCTTCACAGGAATATACTGCCAGAACTATTGCAGCTAACGCCACTGTTCCAGTAGAGTTCGGCGAAAGCTACCGAGCTCATCCAACTCGCATCCCACTGACGTGACCATGTAGCATCGCCAACCTACCGCGATCACGGGCCGCAGCCTGCTACTAGCCCTGATACAACACAGCGACTCTTCTTTTGTCCACTTGTAACAGGCCCATCTTCATTCAAGAACGATTTACAAGGAAAATAAAAATACGGCAACTAAGCACAATTTGAGCAGCACTGCAGTTCATATGTTTGGAAAACCACCCACTCGCATTTAATTGTTATATTGTTTGCTAAAAAGGCATCGAAGCCGGCTGATACGAATGAAAAATAGACTGGCCTACCACATCAAATGTTCAGGCAATGTTATAACGCCCGGGGTTGACATTTTCCAAGTGCCTGAGCCACGCTCCCGACTGCAGGTTGACCATTGCTGGTTATCCAGGCATCACCTGCACAACGATTTTAGAACGATATCCACAATTACCCTGTTTGTATGAGCGGCGAGCTTTCAGAACACGATGCGATTACTAAAGCCTACCAACATATTGCTCTTGTAAACGGGCTTCTAACATACAAACACATGCGAAAAGCTTAACAATACCTCCTCGTACATCGAATGGTATTCGGACGCTTTGGTACTCGTGTAGACGGGGTAAACGACTTGGGGCGCTCGCCCAACAATAATCCTACGTCAGCTCGTTGGTTAAAGGTCCCAGAAGCCAGGACCTTGGTCCAGGACAGACTGTCAGAGGCTTGTGCTCCCGCACCACGCACAGCACCGACAATGGATATGACATCGCTCCAGGGCCACGACACTCCACCACATGGATCAGGCCAGGCTCAGGTGGGACTTGAACCCACAACCATTCAGCTGTGAGACAAGCGTCCTACCCCTGCGCAACTCAGCCGCACAGACAGGCGGATGATGGAGCACGGACAGTATTTCTCTCGCTTCTTTTTACGTGTCGGGCAAGTGTCCAACGACAAGGTTTTTATATCACAGGAGGAATCAGGAGTATGGAGTCAGCTCCGAAGCGCCAGAATGCGAGGGGGAACACCAACATTCCCGCTCTGCGCCTCTTCCCAAGACCAGTCCTCCTGCAACGATCAAACTAAGGCATTGAGCTATGGTGCACAATGGGACGCACGGCGAGACGCTGCCACCGTGGTGAATGGCGGCAAATGAGACCGACACAGCTCATTCAGCTGGATAGAATGTTCAGCTGAATAGAACGGCTGCAGCCGGCACAGCCTCGGCGCCGGTCGAAGCGGCCAGGTCGCCGCGCACTTCAGGACTCCACCCTCGGCCGGTGCCAGATCTATCCGCAGCTGGTGCTCCGGAAATCCACTTGCCGAAAGGCTAAGCGCCACTCGCAGTGCACGCCCGACAACACGACAAACAGCCGCACGAAAATAGCCAGGCGGACGAAACACACCCGCGGTAAAGAGAAAACACTCGCAGCCCCCCGCATGAACAGCAGTACAACGGTCCGCGCCAACGATCGGAAGCGACGGCAAGCTGCGGCCCCGCACTCTCCACGCCTTTCAGTTGCTGATGTGATGTCACTGTTGCCGGGCAGCCGTGTCTGGATAATCTGAGCATCGGCGTAATTGTGTCATTAACTCAGCGGCCCGCACCAGAATAACAGGCCGCGATATTCCACCACCCCCCTCTCCCTATCCTCCAACCAACCTTGCAGCCGTGACAATCGGAGCGCGCAGCAAAGGCGACCCGGGCACAACACTCGACCCGCACCTGGATCTAACAAAAACCATGACCCGAGCGTACAGGAAAGCCCCGCTGGCGTGCGGGTATCCCGACCCAATTCCGGCGTCGTCCGAATGCGAACCACAACTCGATATTCAACACCACTCGCACGTGGACACACGCAATGAGGAACACACGGGATGCAATTATGCCGTTACTCTTTGGAATGCTTGAACCATATTTCAGACGGATCTACTTACACTTCGCAGCACCGTGGGCTGTTCCCAACTTTAAACTCTAAACCGAAAGCCCATTTGTGTCAGGCCGTGCCCATCCAAAAAGGGAGAAAACACACCTGTCGATCGCTCGCAACACGAAGGCAATCACCGCAAGTCTACATCTTCGAACAGGGCCGCTCCGCACACACCTCGTGGTCAACTGTCCATATCACCGACCACGCCCCAGGTCACGAGGTCATGGCGCGCGTGAACTCGAACACGCCGCGCTGGAAGAAGGGCGCGAACTCGGCGAGAGTGCGGCGAGACAGGCCGCGATGGAGGGGACAGCTGGGCAGCGCTGCACACCGCGTCAGCAGGTCACGCAGGTACTCCTGCCGACACACTGCGGAGTCAGCGGGTGTGTGTGTGACGAGACACGCCGCACTGCAGGGGGTGGGGGTGGGGGTGGGGGAGGCGACAGCTGGCAGCGCCGCACACCTTGTGAACAGGTCACGCAGGTACTCCTGCCGACACACTGGGAGTCATCAGGCCACGCAGGTACTCCTGCCGACACACTGGGGTCAGCAGGTCACGCAGGTACTCCTGCCGACACACTGGGAGTCAGCAGGTCACGCAGGTACTCCTGCCGACACACGGTGTTCGCAGGTCACACAGGTACTCCTGCCGACACACTGGGGAGTCAGCAGGTCACGCAGGTACTCCTGCCGACACACTGGGAGTTAGCAGGTCACGCAGGAATTCCTGCCGACACACGGTGTCTGCAGGTCACGCAGGTACTCCTGCCGACACACTGGGAGTTAGCAGGTCACGCAGGAATTTCTGCCGATACACCGTGTCAGCAGGTCCCGCAGGTACCCCTGCCGACACACTGGGAGTCAGCAGGTCACGCAGGTACTCCTGCCGACACACTGGGAGTCAGCAGGTCACGCAGGTACTCCTGCCGACACACTGGGAGTCAGCAGGTCACACAGGTACTCCTGCCGACACACGGTGTTCGCAGGTCACACAGATACTCCTGCCGACACACGGTGTCCGCAGGTCACACAGATACTCCTGCCGACACACTGGGGAGTCAGCAGGTCACGCAGGTACTCCTGCCGACACACGGTGTTCGCAGGTCACACAGGTACTCCTGCCGACACACTGGGAGTCAGCAGGTCACACAGGTACTCCTGCCGACACACTGGGGAGTCAGCGGGTGTTTGTGACGATGCAAGTGGAGTCAACAGGAGTCTCCAGCACACTGCACACCGCGGCTATGTGAAGGTTCGGTGTTCACCTCCTTGGCTACGCACAGCTGATGGGGGCATCCTTTGCCGATATGCAGAATGTGAACAGGTCGCGTCAGGCCACTGAGCTGTGATGTGAACAGGACGTGAACAGGGGGCACGTGTCAGGCCGACTTTTGCGCCGAAATCACGAATATCGACAATTGATCTCACTTATGGTCCCAAATGGCCAATGCCAGATGGATGGCCAACGCTGGATATTGTCCCAAATGATGATGTACAACTCGGCTGATACGCTTACAAAGGCCATTCACTTTTCCCAAGTCATTCGAAGGGGCCGAGTGGTTAAGGTGTTGCGCTCTGGGTACCGAGGTCACGGGTTCAACACTCGTACCGTTCGGGACATTTCCAAATCCCGCGGCCCACCGGCGAAACAGTGTGGGCGGCGCCATTAGCCGTGATTGTGCATAAAGTGTGTCGTGAATCACCCAATAAACAAACAAACAAGTCATTCGACGAAACTGACCCAAACAAATTGAAAACAGACGACTTATTTGACATCAAAGTCACTACGGTGTTAATTTCGGAGCGATAACTGAAGTTGGCTTCCACATGTACCACTGGGTACAGGGGCGTGGTGTTCGAATGCACTACTCGAGAGGTTTCCAAGGCGACGTCAACCCTTCAACCTCATCTGATCCTTGACATATGGGCTGAAAGTCAATAAATCGCACATTGGCAGTCTTCAAATACACCGAGGGGTACTGTGTTCAGCACTTCAATGGCGCATTACAGCGTTTTACACAATGGACGACTAAACATGAACGGTCTCGATTTATGCGAAACACGAGTCCAACCAGTAGCCAATACACAAATCATTACTTGCCAGAACTCGTCACGTGCCACACGCTGGTTGGCTGCACGTTGCTAGCCCTCTGCGCTTGGGAACGCTGTCGGGGTGAGGGTCGGGTGAGGGTCGGGGTGAGGGTCGGGTGAGGGTCGGGGTGAGGGTCGGGTGAGGGTCGGGTGAGGGTCGGGTGAGGGTCGGGTGAGGGTCGAGGGTCGGGTGAGGGTCGGATGAGGGTCGGGTGAGGGTCGGGTGAGGGTCGGGGTGAGGGTCGGGGTGAGGGTCGGGTGAGGGTCGGGTGAGGGTCGGGGTGAGGGTCGGGTGAGGGTCGGTGTGATGGTCGGGTGAGGGTCGGGTGAGGGTCGGGTGAGGGTCGGGTGAGGGTCGAGTGAGGGTCGGGTGAGGGTCGGGGTGAGGGTCGGGTGAGGGTCGGATGAGGGTCGGGTGAGGGTCGGGGTGAGGGTCGGGTGAGGGTCGGGTGAGGGTCGGGTGAGGGTCGGGGTGAGGGTCGGGTGAGGGTCGGATGAGGGTCGGGTGAGGGTCGGGTGAGGGTCGGGTGAGGGTCGGGGTGAGGGTCGGGTGAGGGTCGGGTGAGGGTCGGGATGAGGGTCGGGTGAGGGTGGGTGAGGGTCGGGTGAGGGTCGGGGTGAGGGTCGGGTGAGGGTCGGGTGAGGGTCGGGTGAGGGTCGGGTGAGGGTCGGGGTGAGGGTCGGGTGAGGGTCGGGTGAGGGTCGGGTGAGGGTCGGGTGAGGGTCGGGGTGAGGGTCGGGGTGAGGGTCGGGTGAGGGTCAGGTGAGGGTCGGGTGGGGGGTGGGGGTCGGGTGAGGGTCGGGTGAGGGTCGGGGTGAGGGTCGGGGTGAGGGTCGGGTGAGGGTCGGGTGGGGTCGGATGAGGGTCGGGTGAGGGTCGGGTGAGGGTCGGGTGAGGGTCGGGGTGAGGGTCGGGGTGAGGGTCGGGTGGGGGTCGGATGAGGGTCGGGTGAGGGTCGGGTGAGGGTCGGGTGAGGGTCGGGTGAGGGTCGGGTGAGGGTCGGGGTGAGGGTCGGGTGAGGGTCGGGTGGGGGTCGGGGTGAGGGTCGGGTGGGGGTCGGATGAGGGTCGGGTGAGGGTCGGGTGAGGGTCGGGTGAGGGTCGGGTGAGGGTCGCAACAGACCCTGGCACTGGGGAAGAGGAACACTTGTCGTGCACCGGTCAACATTAAACTACAACATTCGTGCTTATCCCCTGCTCTTACTCCATTTCATGTGGATCATTAATTATAGATTTCATGTCGTTATCGAGCAATTGTTGCAACCTCCCGGTATATGCAGCGAGGAACATGAGCACCGCGAGTGGGGTTTACCGGCCAATGTATCTGGTATCAGATTCGCTGTGAGCAGTGGTGTTTACCGGCCAAGGTATCTGGTATCAGATTCGCTGTGATCAGTGGTGTTTACCGGCCAATTTATCTGGTGTCAGATTCGCTGTGATCAGTGGTGTTTACCGGCCAATGTATCTGGTATCAGATTCGCTGTGATCAGTGGTGTTTACCGGCCAATTTATCTGGTGTCAGATTCGCTGTGATCAGACTGTATTAATTATGAAGTCTGCTTGAAGCAATGCATTGAGTCGTTTCACAGGCCGATTTCCAGCAATGTCTGAATACAATTATTGCATTTGGTCCTTGCTTCCAAATCTGAAGCGAATCAGCGTCCTTGCTAGGCCTGCTCGTGGTCCACACAAGGCTTCTTAGTGGCATATAACATGAATATCATGAGCATTACACATGGTTACATAGGTTGCCTACGGAAAGTGGCTCCGACTAAAAGAAACATGTCTGATCACTTTTTCTGCGGGATCTCGTATGACCTAATATTGATCAACTTTGTAGGGAACGTGCTGAACACTGTGACCACTTGGGCAAGCACGGAAATAAAGTACGAAATAAATGGAGGCAAATAATCTTAAAATAACGGCGAAATTGAGGAAAATGCACACCATTGCATCGAACATTGCGCTCTATTGCATTGATTTGCCCGTGCACGATGTGTACCCATGACCTCTGGTTTTCGTTCCCGTATATCCATAACCTACGGGTGATTGCTGTGATTGTGAGTATGGCGTCAGTGATTGCCGTGTCCCTTCCCTGCTAGCAACGCTGCAGCCGGCCCTGTGTATCCTCCCTTATCTTTCAACAACGATCATGGGGCTGGATGGGTTGCATTAATGCAACACAGCACAATTCCAGCCGCATCATTTGGAGGGAGTGGGGGCATCAGCCACAATGCAGGAGGTTTAGCCCCACAGTTGACACGTCGGGAGACCTCATGCAGGACAGCAAGATGCCAACAGCGGGCGAGTGAGTGGCTCAGTGAGGATTGCGGTTAATGCCCCGCTGTGGTAGTTAATGCCTCGTAAACGTGAACTTTATTATCATCAGTGATTCAGTCTGTTTGTGCCATGCATTCCTAATATAGATGTGTTTATTGTCTGTACATCAGCGCAATACCACACACATATCGACACGAAACAGCTCGTAAGTGGCGGCATCAGGCAACGAACAAGACGAAAGGAAACTCATTACACCACGATACGGCCGTGTACAGACAACGGATACAACTTCTGGTGCGCTATTAACCATCAATTACGCCGACAAACATTGACATCTATATATAACTAGACGACCGACTCGCCGCCCGCCGCACACTCTGCGTCCTATTCCGGCTGGTTCCGGCTGGAGCAGCGGTATATGAGCAAAAGATCGAGCGCGCCGCCCGCTCCCATGTATTTTGGCCCTGGAATGAAATGCAAAATGAAAAGTTGTGAATAGATTTTGATAAAAAAGTAGTGCAAAATGGTGCTGGGTTCATGATGAGCAGAAAGAAACGGCGAAACATCTTGTAAAATATTATAATAGTGCTTTTGAGGTCTAACTTCTATCATCGTTTTGCCAACTTTGTGCGGTATTCGGCATGTGTACCGCATGAAATTAAGATCCCGGATACCCGATAAACACTTGCGAAGTGACGCTGGGGATGTTTGTAGTTATCTAATCTACTAATCAGGGGCGGATCCAGGAATTGTCATGGGGGAGGGGTATTAGTCTGGGGGCGCCATTTCTTAGGAGGTGCACCCAGCGAAAATACCTGCAAAGGGGCGCCTTCGGCCGAAAATCCGTTTAGCGGGGGAGGGGACGTGCACTTGAGCACACTGGAGCTTCTAGCTGAAAAAAATATGAGGGGAGCACTCGAGCCATCACGGAGGGGCGCGGGTTCCAAATTTCATGGGGACATGTTCATGAATCCGCCACCATCCATGAATCCGCGCGACCATCCTGCAGGGCACGGTTGTCGCTCGGGCAGGGTGTTGCTTTATATACTTTCGAGGGCGCAAGTGCCCCATCAATGTTGGCTTTGCCCCCCGCCAATAATTTCAAACTTTAACATGGGACCCTATGGAGTGTGATCCCCCAATCAATTTGGACATGCCCATTGCCTTCATGTATTTTGCCCCCCCGCCCGAATAATTGTCAGCCATCATGTCAGCCATCAACATCCGGGCGCTCAGGACTTCCACTTTAATTGTAGTTATTTCTATCAGCCCGGGACCAAGAGCCCAGGGCGTCGCCAAGAGGGCTGGCGCGGATCCAGGATTTTTCATGGAAGGGGCATGTCTGGAGCCACTGGATGAGCCCCCGGGGTGCATTCAGCTGAAAATTTCGAGAGAAGCGTACTGGAGGGTCCTGGAAGGGAGACTTCGGTTGAAAATTCAAGGGGTGCACTCAATGATTCTAAGGGGCACATTTCCATCTGTATGGGCACCTTTAACTGAAAAATTAGAAATGGTTGCACTCGAGCCTCACTGTAGGACCACTTTTCCTGGTAAGATGGGCGCCACCTTGCCATGAGCGGACACATGTCCCCGGTGCCCTCTGTATCTGTCTCTGCAAGGGGGATGAACGGCATGGACGCGGCAGGTCGGAGTACAGGCTTAATGGGGAATAGATGATGTGATTTTTGTTTGGTATATGCATATCTATATAATATATCAAACAAAAGTTTTTGCTTCAAATATGACTATATCATTTCAAAATTATATAGTCATTTTCGCCACCTAGAACGCCCCAGCATCACCGCTTTACATCCACATTTTGCCCATATGCGGCGCCGCCGTCGGGACCGTTTTGAAAAGTCGGAAAAGATAATCGAGTTGTCTGTATAGTTATATATAGATGTCAATGCTGTCAAAACGAAGACAAAAGCATAATCGACACTGGCATGAGCGATAGACGCTGTGCTACGCTACACCACGCACGCCACACACGGACACCACCACATCGGCCACGCTACACCACGCACGCCACACACGGACACCACCACATCGGCCACGCTACACCACGCACACCACACACGGACACCACCACATCGGCCACGCTACACCACACACAACACACACCGACACCACCACATCGGCCACGCTACACCACGTACGCCACACACGGACACCACCACATCGGCCACGCTACACCACGTACGACACACCGACACCACCACATCGGCCACGCCACACACGGACACCACCACATCGGCCACGCTACACCACGTACGCCACACACGGACACCACCACATCGGCCACGCTACACCACGCACGCCACACACCGACACCACCACATCGGCCACCCACCTCCAGCTGGCCGCGTCGTTCTGCGGCCAGCGCGTGCGACGTGCGGCCGAAGAGGCGGGCGGCCGGCAGTCGGGCGGCGGCGGCCGGCGCGCCGTACCGCTGCGTCGCGTACCGGCTCAGCTCGCGGAACCGCTGGTACCGCCGCAGGATGGTGTACCGCTCGCCCGGCACGTCGACGCGCAGCTCGTACTCGAAGTGCGCGTCGCGGCCGACGCCGCGCAGCAGGTAGCGCGGCACGGCGATCACGGCGGCCGGCGTGGGCGGCGCGTCACCTGCAGGGGCCGGCGCGTCGCCGTCAGACACGGGCTCAAAAGGTCACACAGCGGCCACGAGGCTACACGGGTTTTACCACGATTGTACTACTAAGTTTTCATGGATAAACTTGTTACGGGCGCTATATGACCATTGCAGTCGATGCGCCCTTTAAAACCAAATAAGTAACTAAGGAGGTTAGACGGGGTGGTGCGGACGTATAATAAATAAAAACGATTTTCGAGGCTGGTTGGGCCATCAAGAAGGTCATTTGGTCTTCCCAAACGATTTCAAAAAGTGACATCCATGAGCACCAGGCCAGTGATAACCGGACGGCTGGAGGGAGTGAGGCCACCGAGGTTACGCTTCCACAGCACCATAATAGCAAATATCATCGACAAACGGCCAGACGCCCAATGTCAAAGTCAATGAAAAGGCTACCCCTAGAAAAGAGGAAATTGTTGTTATCCTACACCTACCCCCGTCCGCGGAGAACAATTAGACTGGTTTAAAATTAGCGTGTTGTTTGTTCGTCGGTGAATAAGTAATATCGTTTCAAAAGATGGACGGCTTACTTCCTCCGCTGACAACCGTCATATTGTTAAACTTCCGACTCAACGCTGAACCGTTGGGTGATTCGTGATTGGCGGTTGGTGTTTGGTGATTGGTGGTTGATGGAGATCGTGGTGCTGATGGTAATGGTGGTGATGATGATGGTGGTGATGATGATGATGATGATGATGATGGTGATGGTGATGGTACACACGGGCACAATGCGCAGTCTTATCCGAAAGGTGGACGCGTTCCTCCGTTTGACTGCACAGTCGGCCGCACGCAGTCTGTGATTGGGACCAACAACTGCCAGGCCGGGCGCCATCAATCTGAGGATCGGGACCAACAGCTGCCAACCTGGGCGCCATCAATCTGAGGATCGGGACCAACAACTGCCAGCCCGGGCGCCATCAATCTGAGGATCGGGACCAACAGCTGCCAGGCCGGGCGCCATCAATCTGAGGGTCGGGACCAACAACTACCAGCACGGGCGTCATCAATCTGAGGATCGGGACCAACAACTGCCAGCCCGGGCGCCATCAATCTGAGGGTCGGGACCAACAACTGCCAGCCCGGGCGCCATCAATCTGAGGATCGGGACCAACAACTGCCAGCCCGGGCGCCATCAATCTGAGGGTCGGGACCAACAACTGCCAGCCCGGGCGCCATCAATCTGAGGGTCGGGACCAACAACTGCCAGCCCGGGCGCCATCAATCTGAGGGTCGGGACCAACAACTGCCAGCCCGGGCGCCATCAATCTGAGGGTCGGGACCAACAACTGCCAGCCCGGGCGCCATCAATCTGAGGATCAGGACCAACAACTGCCAGCCCGGGCGCCATCAATCTGAGGGTCGGGACCAACAACTGCCAGCCCGGGCGCCATCAATCTGAGGGTCGGGACCAACAACTGCCAGCCCGGGCGCCATCAATCTGAGGGTCGGGACCAACAACTGCCAGCCCGGGCGCCATCAATCTGAGGGTCGGGACCAACAACTGCCAGCCCGGGCGCCATCAATCTGAGGATCGGGACCAACAACTGCCAGCCTGGGCGCCATCAATCTGAGGATCGGGACCAACAACTGCCAGCCCGGGCGCCATCAATCTGAGGATCGGGAGCAACAGCTGGCGGCCTGAGCGTCGCGTGTCGGTGATCGAGATGGCGGGAGCTGGCGGGAGTTGGCAGGAGCAGGCAGGAGCTCACGGGAGCTGACGGGAGCTGACGGGAGCTGACGGGAGCGGGCGGGAGCGGGCGGGAGCTGGCGGGAATTGACGGGAGCGGGCGGGAGCTGGCGGGAGCTGACGGGAGCTGACGGGAGCGGGCGGGAGCTGACGGGAGCTGACGGGAGCGGGCGGGAGCTGACGGGAGCGGGCGGGAACTGACGGGAGCTGGCGGGAGCGGGCAGGAGCTGGAGCGAGCTAGTGGGAGCTGGCGGGAGCCCACGCAGGTGACGCACGATCCCCACCCGCCGCAGCTAACGAGCGCCACACACCCACCAGCCCGACCGCATCGGGCGCCGCCGCGACACACAGCCGCACAGCACGCAGCGTAACTCGACCTCCAATTACGGCCTCCCACCAGGCGCGCCGACGGTCGGCACGGCGGTCCACATTCGCCCACGTATCGCGCGGCCCGTCGAGACCGGCACGTGCCGCCGTAGCTCGCCGGCCGGCCGCCCAGTGGGCGCCAAACGTCCAGCGCTGGCTGACGACTGCCCAGTGGGCACCAAACGTCCAGCGCCGGCTGACGGCTGCCCCCAGCTGGCAGCGGGCGGCCTGACCGCTGGCCATGCCGATTGATCGGCTGCTCGTTATCATTGGCGTGCTACGATCGCAGCGAATGCAAACTGCCGCGCGGCGTCGGCGGCCGGCAGTGGTGACGACACGCTTCGGGATAAGCTGTTGGCCGCCGCAACGGTAAGGTAGGTGTTGTGCCGACCGGCTGCGCTTCGGGGACCGCCACAACTTGGCCTGGGATTTGCCTGCTTTTCTGGCCGTCCGCTGTCTGGTGATCGACGGACGGGGAAGCGGTACGGGAGTACTGCGGGCTCTCTCTCTCTTGACTAGCATGCTTGATGACGTTCGCTGCCGGATAATGCTCGCAGTGGTCTGCTTCCCCTGACGAATCTTAGGAAAGCCATTAACAAAAAAATCGACAACTTCGCCAGCCGTCGTCAAAGTGTTTGTCCCATGGTGGGGAGGGGTAGGGGTGGTCAACCTGTCAGCACAAGGCTCGCAGCACAGGGCATTTAATCAACACTAGAAATACCTTTGTCGGCATCTGAGCAGCAGAAGCAGAAGTGGGTACCTGAACACGCACCGACAATTCGTGCGTCGTAATGAGGCGTCGGGTTTATTCGACAAGCGTGTCATCGAATATGAATCTTGCTCGGGGTAGTGTACAACATCAACGAACCAAACTTGGCAGCCAGGGTTACTGTCGGTTTCGTTACACTTGTGACCAAAAAGAAAATATCTTAACTCAGGATCTCAATACATCTCATTTTCATATCACGTTGCATATCAAGCATACCATTACATATTCTCCATCCCATTTTCTGGAATTGAATACGCTGTTGAGCATGGGTGTTGATTTCTGAAAATTACTGGGGGGGGGGGGCGGAATGCATGAAGGAAAAGGGCAGGCCCAAATGGGTTGGGGGAGGGGAACACACCATAGGGTTCCATGCTAAAAGTTGAAATTATTGGGAGGAAGCCAACATTGAGGGGGCACCTACAACAATAAAAAAAAAGTACATGAAACAACACGCCTGCTGGTGAGTGAGTCAGTTTCGTCTTTACTGAGATTGGACAACACCCTGCTGGTGAGTTTATTGTTTATTTATTGGGTGTTTCACGACGCACTTTATGCACGGTCACGGTTAATGGCGCCGCCCACAATGTTTCGCCGGCGGGATTGGGAAATGTCCTGATTGGTTTCAGTGTTGAACTCGGGCGGTGCCCAGAGCCGGACACCTTAACCACTCGGCCATCCCCGACACCCCTTCTGGTGAGTGAGCCTGTTTCCTCCTTACTGGGACTCGATAACACGAGCGGTCGATGTGAGCCGCAGGGATGCCAAGCGGTAAAGCCGCCAGCCTCCGCTGTCGCGAACGATCAGCACCCCGTCACGCTCCTGACAAATCGGGCAGCTCGGCTTTTAGTCGCTGATAACTCTGCGACGGCCTATGACGCGCCAATCCACTTATCGACAGCTTAGGGTCCTTGATGCTCAATGATGCGTTTCAAACGTGGTGCCATACAGACGGCAACCGGGTCCCGCAAGATCCCGACGCTGACGAAATATTCCCTGCCGACGGAAGTACGACGCAAAGTATTTACGTCCGCCCTTTGTCGCAGCGGCTTGCCCTCACTGAAGACGTTCTCGTGCTATTCGTCACGCTGCCCCACACCGTGAAGAACATGAAGCGATATCCAGCTGTGTTCTTCAAGCATACTGGCTTCGGCAGTAGCATTCCATTACCACGCGAGCACAGCAAAATCAGGTGAAGTAAAATATGACTGATGGCTATCATAAGCATCATTGTTATTGAAACTGAAGCGTGACTGTGGTTAGGGGTGGAACACACTTCCAACATTATTGCGGGTAAACGGGCATGCTATTCTTTCCAGTAAATGCACATAGGTCCCATGGTAAAGCTCAGCAACGTTCGGGGCGGGAAGCAAGTACCCTATCCCCGCCCAAATATGGGAAGTTCCACCCCTGACTACGGTAACTTGTGCTTGTGTCATAAATATTTGAAGTATGCTCAAAAGACAGGTGCAACTTCGAGTGGCTCCGTCTACAGACCAGAACAAAACTGCAGTGACTGACACTGCAATTTCCCCACGGATAGTTCGCGTTAACCTTCGGCTGCATTTCATTTGCATTCACCGACTGCGTGCCCCGCATGCCATTCACCCGCGCACTTCTCCTCCACCGAGTCTGCTCCTCACCGACTGTGTCCCAGACATTCGCCCGCACGCGCTACACCTCCACCGAGTCTGCTCCTCACCGAAGGAACCATATGGAGTGCGGCTGGGGCCGGCCGGCGGGCCCGACCGCTGGACACGTGGCTAACGACCACTGGAGGCGCGCCACGGCCCGGCCGCTGGGCACGTGGCTAACGACCACTGGAGGCGCGCCACGGCCCGGCCGCTGGGCACGTGGCTGACGACCACTGGAGGCGCGCCACGGCCCGGCCGCTGGACACGTGGCTAACGACCACTAGAGGCGCGCCACGGCCCGGCCGCTGGGCACGTGGCTAACGACCACTGGAGGCGCGCCACGGCCCGGCCGCTGGGCACGTGGCTAACGACCACTGGAGGCGCGCCACGGCCCGGCCGCTGGACACGTGGCTAACGACCACTGGAGGCGCGCCACGGCCCGGCCGCTGGACACGTGGCTAACGACCACTGGAGGCGCGCCACGGCCCGGCCGCTGGGCACGTGGCTAACGACCACTGGAGGCGCGCGACGGCCCGGCCGCTGGGCACGTGGCTAACGACCACTGGAGGCGCGCCACGGCGGCCCGCAAAATCAGGAGGTTCCGGTGGATGTCCACCACGGGCACCTTTCCGCGGGCAGGCGTCGTTGCCACGAGACACACCGCCGCTCGGTGGGTCTGCCCATGCCGGGCACGTCCCGGCTCGCCAGCGCCGCATGCTGGGACCTTCAAATGCACGCAGGAATGCACTCGTTTTAAAATGTAAAACGTCTTGGTCAAGCCGCCCAGCAGGCGCCACACAATTGGGGGAATTGTGTGGATCGCCACTCTCATTCCAACTCCTCTCTCCCTCTGCCCCTCACCCCTTCCATTTTTTGTCACATCTGCCTTGTTCAACATTTTTTTGCACGCAGGCAATTGAAAGTTTGCACGATTTTCAGCGCCTATAAACCATCCACATGCATCTCTCGTTGACGGTCTGGTCCGTTTGCAGGCTTTTCAGCTGTAACAATTGGTGTCACACGGTCGGAACAGCTGGAACGCTTCACAATTCTGGCACTGCAATTGAATACTGTTTGAACACGCTTAGGCTGCGCTTCGTTGCACGCTGCCCAACTTGGAGTCCAATATAGAGCGTTGGGAAATACGAATGCTTCAGCAATCATTTGTTTGTCACCCCTCTGGATGCTTTTGCGAAAATGTTGAGTGGCTGGTCAGGGTAGCGTAACACTGGAAGCCATGATGGAAACGAATTCATGGAAAGGATTTATTATCGTGCAGGGTTGCTCTGATAATATTAGTGTTTGTACATCGACATCAAGTTCAACGGTGGAGGTACGGGCGAGTTTTCTTTGGCGTAAAGTTTTCTTCGTGTGGAGTTTTCTTTGGTCTTTGGCGAGTTTTCGTTGTTACTTAGAGTACAGGAAGATTCATGCGATGACTATTTTATTTGCAATATCTGCGATTGCGCCAGAAGTTGCCGTTATTTTTCGTTCTACTGAGGGTCATGTCGCCGGTAGATCGAGCCGTTTTGATGGTCTTGAGTTCAGTTACCAATTTCGTGAGACATAAACGCTCAGGATCAGCACACAAGAAGAAAGAGCTTCATATTTCCAGGAGGCATCACACCGATGTAAAAATTGTTGGCTTTCCGGTGACCACGGGTCACCATGGTATGTGAACATCATCAACAAATTCTACGGATGTGGGTTTTAGCATTTATGTCATGGGGAAATTAGCGTTAGTTCGCACCAGTCTATTGCAGAATACCATAGACATTTCGAAGAAAAAGTCTTGTGACCTTCATGTCGCATCCAAGGTCCGTCTTCACTGATCCACTGCAAGTTGTAAGCAAATAGTGTCATCACAGACTGGAGTGTATTAGACTGGGATTGATTTCAACTTATTAATGCATGGTAGTTTGAAGACAAAAAATTACGATGACAGAATGTTCGTTTTACCTCCGGAATCTAAAAACATTGATATTCCATCTAAACAATTGTCAGTTTAAAATCCAGTCTTTGTGAGCCCATACTTCAGGTAACAACCTAACCCAATACAACCTGTCCCACATTTGGATGCCTCGTATCTTACATATTCCAGTTGTCCATACCTCCATATCAAAGTTACGGACACCGAGTTTCCGATCCAGGTATACATCGTCCAGTTTAAATATACAAACAACTTCTTGTCCACCACTTTATGGGCATTAGTACTGTTTTGCAAGCAGATTCACTTTAAACAGCATTTTCTGTACATTTGAAACATTTTTTAAGACAAAGGATGAAACCATTTTTAGCCAAATGATTGTATGTCTGCCAGGAAAAGTGAGCGCAGTTTCGAACAAACGACGCCCACATTGCTCCCATCCGACGATGGGTCAGGTCATTTGGCCGCTCCCACCCGACGATAGGTCAGGTCATTTGACCGCTCCCACCCGACGATGGGTCAGGTCATTTGGCCGCTCCCACCCGACGATGGGTCAGGTCATTTGACCGCTCCCACCCGACGATGGGTCAGGTCATTTGGCCGCTCCGCCACACACACTCGACCATCGTCCCCCACTAAGTGACGATGTCTTCTTCACACGGCAGCGTCACCGTCTCCCCCCCCTCCTCCTCCCGGTCGGGAAAGGGCACATCTCCTGGAAGGCTCGAGTGCACCACCAACCCATGAACGGATTTTCAGCAGGTGCCCCACGGAGAGGAGTCTCCCTTGGAAGGCAAAGGTGCCCGAGTGAGAGGGAGGAAAGGGCTGTGTGTTCAGTGTGTCCGCGTGCACCCCTCGCACCGGCCGACGGATTTTCAGCCGAAGGAGCGCCCCTCTAGATACTTACGCAGTGGCATCCTGTGGACAAATGGCGCCCCTCCAGACAAGCGATCCCATGACAAATCATGGATCCGCCCCTGGTACACGGTACGCTCGTTACGTTATGCCAGATGAAACGAAACATTAATACAGCACGCAAAGTTGTCCAAATCATATTTATATGGGTGATTGAACTGAAATAGGAGGCTAATTTGAGGACACCTTGATTTCAATGACGACAATGATAACGTTGACCACCACTGATCGCCTCCAACAGTTGAGTTTTTGTTCTCTTCTGGAAGTTTGACAAGGCCAGATATCATTTCGATGATGCTCGATACTGTATACTCCACGTGATATAACTAATACACGCGGGTTAAGAAAGTTCAGCGAATATGACGCCGGAGTTTTCCAGAAGCTATCACGCCAACTGCACGTCCGCATCCATGTGGTGCGTCGGCTATTTCTAGCGATTGGCAGACACATCCAGGGTGCCCCTGCTCAGTGGAACCGTCACACTTGACACAGTATTGCCAGAGGCGAAGTGACCCGGTTATATCCTGAGCAAAACACGGCCCAGATGAGACCATGACAAATGGAGAACCTTGGGTTCTTTTACGACGCATTCAACCGGTAGATCATATAGCGTCGCCAACCTCTCACGCCGATTGGTCGCGGGTGGACTCGGTAAATGCCGTCGGTTGTGAAATTCGAACCCATAATCTTGCGATCAAGAGCCCGACGCTCTACCAACTGAGCTACCGCGGCCCCGTTACAAATGGAGCAAACAGCCATGGGCCCAACCAAGATATCTCTGTTTCAAAGAGCATTTCGCAATGCAGGCTATCTACATTGATCATCTTATGCTACGCCACGCAGAAACCATCTTTGGATGACTTAGCTCATGAGGTCAACGGCTCACGAACAACCGGCCAGTCAGCCAGCCAGCCATGCAGCCAGCATACGTCGTCAACTGCGGATAAATATTGGAAGCTCGTAGTTGCACGAGCTAGGGTGTTCACACGTGTGAGCGGGACGAAATTGTGGGGGAAGGGGAGGGGGCGCACGAGTCGGTCGACATGTGGAGTCGGATGGGAGGAGATTGGCCGGGTGAGCCCGGAAATTAGCCGGAGGAATTGTTGATGCTGGCAATCACTCAACAACTAGCTGGCAACAACTAGCAGAACAAACTCGCATCGTCTGCCAAACATTCCTACTGATACACGAAATATCCGGAGACGACATCCAGTAAAATATAGCAAATTGTGTCGCATAGTATACAAACGCATTTGGAACACACGTGGGACGAAGCCGGGCTCTTGGGCGTGTCGAAGCCACAATAAAGTCACGAAGACAAAGCGAAGCCAAAGATAGCAGATGAATATACCACGAAATCGAAGTCCAAGTCGATGCCGAACCCACGGAAAAACCCACAAAATGCCAAAGCGAAGTCAACAATGATTCAGATTCGAAGGTGAAGCCGAAGCCAATACAAAAATGCGTGGCGTCGCGACGCCGAAGCAGTTGTTCTCTCACCCAATAAATGCGAGGTCAAAGCCAATCGTTTTAGTCACATAAAGCCAAAGCCGAATCCAATATTTCATGAATTGAGAAATGGTGACATTCACAGTCGGTAATGGAAAAGTGTCTTGCTCAATTATTCTGAACAATTTCAACTTCGTGTGTTTGTTAGTTTGTTTATTATTAGTTGGTTCACGATGCACTTTATGCACGATCACGGATAATGGCGCCGCCCACACTGTTTGGCAGCTGGGCCGCGGGATTGGAAAATGTCCCGAGCGGTACGAATGTGAAATCGGGACCTTGGTACCCAGAGCTCAACACTTTAACCACTCGGCCATCCTTGCCCCCAATTTCAACCTTGGATGGGGAGGCCCACTGGCAATTATGAGGTCGGTCACAACTTATAGGATCCTCCTGGATATGTCCAGGCAATTGGAAGTGGACTTGGCAGGGGGAGTGCTCTGATCGGGGGTGGGTGAACAGTTATTATTTTAGAGATCCTAGTGGGGAGACATTACATACCACTTGAGAAGAAAGTGTAAGGATACTATGGAAAATGCATCCCTTAAACACCTACCTACACACTTTCCTCTTGTACCATTTGGTGAGAAAACACGAATCCAGGCTTATGACTTCGAAGCTGAGGCCACAATATGGTTACAAATGGAAGCCGGCAGCTCAAAATCCTACGAAGCCAAAGCCGACTGTAAAACAAGCACGAAGCCGAATCTGAAGCCGAGCCCATCAGTTCAAAATGGCACGAAACCAAAGCCGACGCTAAGGCCGAGAAAATAATGGCTTCTCGAAGCCGGCTTTGCCCCACATTTGATTAGGAGCAGCTTCAATATCAGAGTAGAGCTTGCGGTGAGTCAGTCGCCATTGGCACCTGAATACCAGAACAGAACAAGACTTCAAAATCGGGCTCAGAGGAGCAGCACCCGAGGCTGGAAAGGTGATCAGCCGTTCTCTTAGATGACATCCTTCACGGGAATGCAATCAGGGGCGTCGGACGAAAAGTCGAGGAAGCAACAGCATGCTGCGCGTCATTACAAAATGGAATACCCAACATCATGCATTTCAGTCACTCAGTGCACTTTCGGGAGCTCAGGGAGCTGAAAACGTATCCAGATGTTGCATAGCTTTTTCCAAACGAAGTTGTTAAGCTTGAGTGCCAGGTACGCGAGCAGGTTTGAGTGATATGTGCGTATGTAAGCTTGGGTGCTATGTGCGTGTGTAGGTTTGGCGCTATGTGCGTATGTAAGTTTGGGTTCTATGTGCGTGTGCATGTTTGGGTTCTATGTGTGTCAAGCGGTCATCTTAGACATGGTTAAGAGGAACAGAAATATTATAGAATAAAACCGGATAGCTTGAAGTGATGTTAAATGGGGTGAATAGTGAACAATCAGTCACAATTGTCGCATACCAATACAATAATAGAGCAGTGGATATGGACAGAATATCACGATGTCTGCTCCTGACTGTCAGTCATTATTGGTTACTTCTCTACATCAAAATGAAGCATTTAAACGAACATCGAAAGAAAAACATGGAAACCTGCCCCTCGAAAATTATCAGTGGTCATTTATGTCCATCAGAATAACGCACTAACCCTCACTCTAACGCCAGGGAGGGGATTGCTACCCCATCCCAATGGGTCCGCAAATTCCCCACACCAGCCGCCCCGGCACAGTTGCACCCCGTACAACAGTTGCACCCCGTACCCCGTACCCTGTTGCCTGGGACTCACCAGCCCCACTACACATTCCAACGCCACACGACGTCCCACGCCAGGTCCGGCCAAGGTCGCAGCGATACGCAACGTATCTCACGCCAGCGAAACTCGTGGGCGCATTATCCGCCTGGGGACATATAGATACCATGACGTCATCACAGTTGGCTCTGCTAACGATCGGCCGCAGGCGGAGGTCAGAGCAGCTCACTACCGGGGAACTGATCACTCGCACCGGAGCAGCTCACTACCGGGAGAAATGATCACCCCGTACCGGAGCAGCTCACTACCGGGGAACTGATCACCCCGTACCGGAGCAGCTCACTACCGGGGAACTGATCACCCCGTACCGGAGCAGCTCACTACCACCGCACCGAGCAGCTCACTACCGGGAGAAAAGATCACCCCGTACCGGAGCAGCTCACTACCGGGGAACTGATCACCCCGCACCGGAGCAGCTCACTACCGGGATAACTGATCACCCCGTACCGGAGCAGCTCACTACCGGGGAACTGATCACCCCGTACCGGAGCAGCTCACTACCGGGGGAACTGGTCACCCCGCACCGGAGCAGCTCACTACCGGGGAACTGATCACCCCGTACCGGAGCAGCTCACTACCGGGGAACTGATCACCCCGTACCGGAGCAGCTGCCAGCAGCTCACTACCGGGGAACGCTGCCAGCAGCAGTGTCGACCGTGACCCTGATCCGCAGGCAATCACCGGCTGATGGGCCGGAGACACCAGATTTGAGGCGCGCCACACCACTCGACACGGCTGCACCGGCACACCGGCGTATCGGACACGTATCGGACACGTATCGGACACGTATCGGACACCGTGGACACGTATCGGACACGCGTTGTTTTGTCGATTTTCGGGCGAACGACGCGCTGACTGAATCGACGACGCGCTGCTTGCCGAGGGAATGCTGTCAACAAACTCGCCGCGGGAGCGGCGTCCCCGGGGGTGGCGGCAGGCCGTTTCCCGCCGCCTGCCGCGGTAGCCAAATGGGGACTCTGTGTCGCCGGCAGCGCACACAGCCAGAGGCGGACGGACGGCCGGCGCGGCGACCCGACGTGCAGACAATGCCAGATATCGCGCGAAACGTTCGCGGCAACACCCACGTGGCGGCAGCTGAGATGGCGCGCAACCGCCACGACACTATCGCCAATCAGGCAGCTGTAGCGGATGTCTCGCAGCGCGTGCGTTGATTGCAGAACTGTCGCACACATATTCGACACCATCGCGAACTATCTGAAATCGCTGCGGAGTAGGTGAGCAAACCGCATGCCATAGATGACAGAGCCATGACCAGGGAGCACCAGGTTGGTTGGCTGGTTAGTTGTTCTTTTTTAGGGGGATGGGTGCTTTGTGGCGCATCGACTGCGTTGGTCATATAGCGCCCATGGGGAGCACCAGGGCTTTGCGCCAACTAAATGTCAACAGCGTCAACAGTCATCAACATATTACAATAACTGCATAGAAACATCAGATATGACATGAACCCTCCCACTTAATAAATGTTCCCCACTCACTGCCTTGCGCCAATCGCGATACATACGATTCGATTCCACGAAACAGCGCATCATCATCATTCATCATATATCATATCGACGCCTTTTTTTTAAAAAAAACCCCATATCTGCTCATTCGTCAATTTTCAGGAAACGCGAAAAACTTTTAAAAAAATGTTTAATCGTCCAATTTTGTTCAAATTTGTTTAACAGGATTTCTGTGCCATCAACAACTAAGGTTCTAAGTCAATTAGTGATTACAATGTGTATTTTAGTCAATATTCGACTTGTGGGGTTTATAAAAAAAAAAATTCAGTTCTGTTTTTTTGAAACCCCACATATCTTACTTGTGTTAGTTATTCCATCCAAACATGACGTTTGAAGAGGCCGTCGCGTACGACACGGAGGTCTTTATTATCTGGGTGTAACAATTCAATCACTCCTTAACTTCACTGGTCTTATTTGCCGGTCTCAGTCAAATATATAATGCAGAGCCAGACTCTTAGTCTAAGTCAGATTACACTCAGCACACAGATCTAGACCATAATCTTTGGCTGACTCGAATGAGCTCACTCGTCCTCCTCGTCCGACTCAGCCAGCTCATCAGCCACTATGTTCACAGTCTTCATTGCCGTGTACTCCTGATGCTTCTCGTGGGGAATTATTCCCTTGTCGACGAGGGCCACGAGATCCTTGTACTTGGCCGGGTTTATGGCCAGCGGCTCGGGGTACGCCTTGCCCGGAACGCTGCGGTCGACGTCGGGACGACGACCGATCCGCGACGAGCGCTGCGGGATGACGGTGTGCAGCTTGATGCCTTCCTCGCCCTCCGCCTGGACGCTCGTGGCGTACTTGACGCCAGTCGGCGTGACTTGGACGAGGCGGATAGAGCCCCATGGGACTCGCTCCCCGTCTTCGTTCTTAATGGTCTTGAACAGCTCCTTGGACGACCAGTCGAGGAAGTCATCGTGCGCCATTTTGATCACCTCGTAAGGGAATGGGTTGACGCGTGCCGCGCGAATGAATCCGGGCCACTCCGACGGTGCCCAGACCGCGCGCTTCCGGATGAATCGCTCGATGGTGGCGTGCACACTGTCGACGGGCATGGACGTGTGCCCGGGCAGAAGGAACGTGACTTGGATCTTGTTGATGTTCTTCAGGTTGCTCATCATCACGGGGAGGGAGCTGATCAGGATCCTGTTGCGATTCTGACCGGAGCAAGAGTCGCAGAAGAGGTTGACGCTCGTGACGTTCTCCTCCTGGTCGACGCGCTTGAGGTAGTGCCACAAGACCGTCGTGACCTCGTTGGCGCCGCGCTTGCCGTCGACCTATCCCCAGAGATAGCAGAGGCCGCGGCGGGTCTGGCTCTCATAAACTGTCTCGTTGTAGAAGGCATATCTGCGCGAATAGCCGACGAGCATCGAGTCCGTGTGTGGGGTATTTAGGACTTTCTGCAGGTCGAAGGAGGCGACGCGCTCTTGCTCGTCACGGCGCTGCTGGGCGGCGGCGAAGTAGTTCGAGAGCGGCCGCTTTTCCGCCAAATGTTCGCGGATCTCGTCGGCTGTGATTTCGCCGCGCTCGTGCTGCGTGCACTTGCCGCACTTGTCCTTGCGGGGTTTATGGATGCCGATGTTGAAGTCGGTCTTGAAGATCTTCCGGAAAACGCCGAACTTCAGTGGTTCCGGGACAGCGGCGCGATACATCCTGTGCAAGTTCTCCACGCTCCTGATGTCGGCCGGCAGGTAGCGACGCGTTGAGTCAGCGCGGCAGTAGTGACTCGGCACGGCGGGCAGCGAGCCAATCCAGGCGCGCGCCGCGTCGAGCTTCTGAGGGTTGACGGAGTTGCGCGCGCCGCCTCGGCCCGTCCCCTCTGTCTGCGGCCGGCCGGATTTCGCGTTCTTGATCACTGTGCGCACCTGCTCCGCCGTTACATCCAGTGTGGCCATGAGGAATTCACGGCAGACGGGCAGTCGCTCGCCGTTCTCCTTCGCAATGGAGTAGGAGGCCACCACGCGGTTGCTGTTCCCGCTTCGTTTCGGAACAATCGAGATGGACTTGGAAAGTATACTGCGCTGCTCCGTGATGCTGGTGGAGGAATAAAACTGCTCGAACGGACCTGGTCCGTGATGTGGGCGCATCCGTGTTTTTTTTTGCCAAGCACGGGTTCGGCCGCATGATTTTCGCATAAATGCACGTTGTTATTCTGGCTGACGAACGATTGTCCGCGCAGGCGAGCACGAGCACGATTGCCCTGGTAGTAGGGGAACTTCCGCTTGCGACCTGCGCGGCCGACGACGCCGTCCTCGAGCAAAGCGTCCGACACGTCTCCGGCGCCGTCATCGTCAACGACCACGCCGTGCGTCATGCCGTCCGGGGCCGGAGGAGCCGCATGAGTGATCAGCTGGTCATTGTCAGCGTCGCGTTCGACGACAGCGTGTGCCTCGGCGCCCGGAACCAGAACTGCCGCGGGACCTGGCTGCGGCACGTCGCAGGGGCCGCCGTTCTTGGCGACGTTGGCCGTAGGATCGCGACCGGGGGAGCGGCGGGCCGGGCCACCCCGCTCGTCGACGATGCTCTCGTCGGAGGACGATGGCGGCTCCAAGTCGGCGGGGTTGACGACGTCGTCGGAGTCAGAGTCGCCTAGACTGACGTCGCGGAGGTCATCGTCGTCGCTGTCCGACAGGGTGATCTTCAGCGCGGCGCCGTCCATCTCGACATTCAGAACAACCCGTGAACAATTCAGAACAATTAGAACAGCATTCGCAACAATTACTCCACACTCCGTGAGAACAACTCTCCGACGGCAACAGTTTCAGTTTCGGATGACAACTGAAACCTGCTGAAACCAACCCTGCATTATTGTTTGGCGAGCTTCGAGTGACGCAGCTATTTTCCACGCGACTGACACAACGCACGTGCGCTGCGGCAGCAGGTGCCGCCGCGCGGGAAGCATCGGCAGATGCGGATTGAATTCCGGTGCACCAGCTGGAGGATTAGGTATTGCTTGCTTTATGTATTTGACTCGTGTCTTTTGTGGCAGCTCAAACTCGCACTTCTTTTGGTCCTGAATCATTACATGTGATGATGATCGACTGAAGTTTTCAGGTCCTATTTCGTCTATACTTACCAAGGCTTGTGGGGTATAGAAAAGATGCACTCCAGAGCTCACTGTTCGAAAAAAACGTCACTTGTGGGGTTTAGAAATAGAAAATAGTGCGAGTTGTGGGGTTTAGAAAAAAAAAACTAATTTAAAAAATCGGGAGATATGGGGTTTGATTTTTGTACTTCAAGCGAGATATAATTACCTTGTTGCAAATCTGAAAGCATCAAATTGTGCGCCCTAAGAAAACATTTATGACTGAGCCAGAAACTCAAATTGGAGAAAAAAATCGAGATATGGGGTTTAAAAAAATATGCGTCGATATATCGTATATCGTATATCGTGTAAATATATATATATATATATATATATATATATATATATATATATATATATATATATATATAAATATACATATATATATATTACAATGATGGTCAATACTGCGGCAGGCGCCATGTGCACAGCTTCGAACAGGCGTCGGAGCGGCCGCCTGTGTGGGAGCGGCCAAGCGTATGTCGGCCCAGCGGCACCGAGGGTGTCCAGGTGTCGCCGTCAGAGGCTGCGCGGCAGCCGAACACAATCATCCCGCCAGGCCGCAAAACACCTGCCGCACCGACCATCGGCTGTGCGCCGCGTTCGACGCGGCTGCCGACCGCCACAAAAACGACCCGAACGAAATCCCGCACGTCTCGCTCGCCCAAGCCGGCGCTGTTTGGCGTCCGTGCAGGACAGTGGTGGCGCTCGGCCTGTGGGCAGAAAGGCTGCTGGCCCAGGGGCGACACCATGCGTAGCCAATCGGAACGAAACTGCTGCCGCATGCACCTATCGACGAGTGCAGAACTCGAGACGGCCGACTGCTGGCTCAAACCGCCGAGCCCAGGCCCACCGTCGAAGCCGCTTCGCCCGTTCCGCCCAGCCGGCTTGCGCCCAACCGCACTCTCCCCACCGCGCGACAGCGATTTCGATCCAACCGCGCCGGATCCAGATCCAGGTCCGGAACGGGACGTCGTCCTCTGGAAAAGGCAGCACGCACACTGACCCACGTCGCCGACCACCTCGATCGTGCAGAAGGCACAAGAGATGCTTTACGAGCGGTCTCCATGTGGCCTTCTGGCGCGGCGGGCCTGGGGGCGGCGCAGCAGACCGGGGATACCGAGACATACAGACAAACAGACCTGAAATAGCTGTATCCTCTGTGGAGCACAAACGCCACCTGCGTCACGCGCCAACGTCGACCTGTCGCATTACAGCAGCCTATGTCGGGTACAGTGTACTCACAACTGAAAGGTACTTGCCTGAAACTAAAGCTTCAGATTTATTTGGGAGCCGACATGAATCCAGCAGCGAGAAGGGACTGCAAGCGCATTGCAGATCGCGCACGCACAGATCCAGCTGATGCCAATGCTTGCCTCTGCTGCAAAGCCGGACTGCATTCGCTGCGATACGCCAGGCTGGGTGACCATGTGACAGCGCGAGTTGTACGCGACTAGCTGGGGTGGTGTTCGAGAGCTGGACCGAGCTGTCGCCAGGCTGTGTATCGCCGTCTGGCGTGCCATCTCCGCAAAGCACCACGCAAGTTGAGCTCCACACAGCGGGTGACGACACTGCACTGAACTGACAGCGTACCGTCGTGAAGCGGACAACTAGCCACGATGCCCCTCCTCGGCCTTTGTCAATCCACGTGCCCGCAGTCACGTCACCAGTCTGATACCCAGCACGTCGCACACGGCGGCTACTACCCGCCGATTATGGCACCGCCGCACAATGAGCCAGAATGCTTAAAAAGAGACACCTACTCGAATTTCGAAGTTCGTCAAAACTCGACGGTTTGACCGTAGATCGTCTGCCAAATGTTTCCGGCGTTCGAAACAGTGCTGAATCTTCGATATACCAGCAACAGTGTCCATAAATAACGCAGCAAGTCATACTAGTAGAGCGTGTTTATCTATGTCGTTGCAAACGCACAATTCCATTCGCAGATTCTAAGTATTTTCATTCTTCTTTCAAGGCCCGAAACCAATAATTTTTCATATAATTGAATTGCTCAGATTATGAGGTGTTGATTAGGAGTACAAATGAACGATTTGACCAATCCAGCAACTTTCTGCAGATAATCTAGCGTTGGAAAGTAACAAAAGATGCAGATATATAACGATGGGCATATTAGGATTTAAAAAAAATCAACGACCTGTACGCTGATATTGATTTTATAGAGTAGATACATACTTTGGCTACAATTCTCGATTGCATTCTGCTGCACTTTTTTTGCGCCAACAGGAATAAACTGACTTGAAACAGATTGATGTTCTGAACAGCGCCATCTATGTTGGTCGATAAATATTAACCGTATTAATAGTTAGGGCATACCAAGCCTTCATTAAGTATATTAATCCGTCGAATAATTATTTCTATCATGATTGCAACATTCAGGTATCATTGGTATATAACCCTAACCATTCTTATAGCTATTTCAGTTATATTTTCCAAATGCTGATTTTTTATCATAGGGGAGACTGGGTCTAGTTGATGCAATTTTTGGCGAAACTCAAAATAACCATTCACTTTGGAAGGGTAGCGAGGAGATAGCTACACCTACTCCAAGCGTAAATTTTACTTCCGCTCCAAAAATGTGCCACATCGTCACCATTCGGCAGCCGCGGAACGAAAGGACTTGCGCTTGTTTTTGCCGAGAGAAGAGGATGCCAGTAGCAACATGTATGGTAACCAAGGCAAATGGCTTCATACTTTTGGAGAAAATGTTGTATCAGCGATTTCGTGTATCAACTAGACTCGTTCTCCCCTATATTGACTCAGTAATGTCCAGAAAAGCAGTATTTCAGTATATCATCAGAATGGCGGTCTAAAACAAGCAACAGTGAAGAATATTTAGGATTTCCTCAAGGAGCAAGGTATAGAACCAGTCGAACCGACCCGTTGCAGCCGAATTATAAGTACCTTTATAGTGCAACTGAAAGTTAAATGAGCCAAATCCAGTCGGTACTACAAACGATTCATCAAAGTTAATGAAGAGTGGCTGAAGTAAGATATGAACGTGAAGGGTTAGGTTAGGTTATTGTGGTTTAGGGGCGCATCGACTGCAGAGGTCATACAGCGCCCAGGTGCATCGGCAAGTGATCTTCACCGTGTGCGTCGGTTGACAGTCAACAGAGAACACATGCGACTCAGCCTGAGCACCTTGCACGCTTGGATCCGACTCTTCGAGTGCATCTTGCACATCAGCTACATACTGAACATAAAAAGGTGGCAATGCAGGTTAATATCTGACAAAGAAGAAGTCATTCAGCACAAGAAAATGGTCCAACATCAGTGCTGGCAACTTCTGCACCTCCACGTGGACCAGCCGAGAGCGGGTAGTGGTGGAACATCGAACGACGGCAGCACGGCCAGACGGGCGTTTAGCGATGAGTCGAATCTGGCAGAAGTAACTGGTGTTCACGAAAGACTCATCCGTCGCCTCCACACCGTCCTGCAAGTACTGGCATCTGGGTACCAAATCGACTCAAGTAAATTCGCCGACTACTGCGACTGCACGGCGGAGCTCTATGCTGCGCTGTACCGTTGATACCCGATGCCAGTAACACTGCACAGAGTGCTGATCTACGGAGGTGAAGTCATCGCATCACGCTCTTTCCCATCGGAATCAAGAGCGAGGAAGCCCCCAGGAGTCCCGCGACAAAGACGTCCGTGCATACCGCGTCGGTCATGCACGGAAAAACTCGTGACTGCACAACATCGCCGACCAGTTCAGGTACGTGTTGTTGAGCAGTGACTCGCTCATCATCTCCTCCGCCGCAAATCAGCGTTTTCAAGCAGCAGCCCGGGGTAAGAAGTCCTTGATCTCAGACACTTGGAGCCTGCTGCAAGCCGTCGCAAATCAAAACATTAGGACTCAGACTTCAGTGAGTGAGGGCGTTTGGTTTTGCCTTGTTTTCATTGTTTTGTTTTTGTTTTGTATAATCTTTGGTTTTCACCGATAGATGATGCCGAATGTATGCTTCATGTTACCGAGTGCTTAATATTATTACATACTCTCCAATTATATTTCCGGGTTCATCGTATTTGCAGATGTACGAGAAGATATGATGCATAGTTGTCAAATGACTCGCGCCGCACGCTGTTATATGCAATATTAACAATATAAAATATTTCACTAAATTGCATCAGGCGCACACAAACGGTTGCCACAATCAGTTTCTACGTTGAAAACAATCCCCCAAACCGACTTTTTACGAACGCATTTGGAAAATTAAGTGATGTATCACTTTTCAGGCTGTTCTAGCCAATAGTGCGCCGGCGAAAATGGCCGGCTCGACATCATGCCCTGGGGCAACGTGGCGACAGGACCCGCCAAGTGAGGACAGTGCCCTCACCTGGTAACGCGTCGTAGCGACAGGACCCGCCACGTGAGGACAGTGCCATCACCTGGTAACGCGTCGTAGCGACAGGACCCGCCACGTGGGGACGGTGCCATCACCTGGTAACGCGTCGTAGCGACAGGACCCGCCACGTGGGGACAGTGCCATCACCTGGTAACGCGTCGTAGCGACAGGACCCGCCACGTGGGGACAGTGCCATCACCTGGTAACGCGTCGTAGCGACAGGACCCGCCACGTGAGGACAGTGCCACCAAGTGGTAACGCGTCGAAGCGACAGGACCCGCCACGTGAGGACAGTGCCACCACCTGGTAACGCGTCGTAGCGACAGGACCCGCCACGTGGGGACAGTGCCATCACCTGGTAACGCGTCGTAGCGACAGGACCCGCCACGTGAGGACGGTGCCACCACGTGAGGACAGTGCCACCAAGTGGTAACGCGTCGTAGCGACAGGACCCGCCACGTGAGGACAGTGCCATCACCTGGTAACGCGTCGAAGCGACAGGACCCGCCACGTGAGGACAGTGCCATCACGTGGTAACGCGTCGTAGCGACAGGACCCGCCACGTGAGGACAGTGCCATCAGCTGGTAACAGAGTCGTGACGTGACGGCAGCCGGACGGCGGCTATCACTGTGGGGCTGCCGGCGGAGGTGCCGGCGGAGGTGCCGGCTGTGCACAGGCGCAGGCCTGGTGTGAGTGACCGCTGCTGCTGTCAGTGAACATGGCGCACCGACGCACCAGGATGTGACAGCACTACGGTGCCATGGCAATAGGGTGTGGTCGGAAATAAATGACGGCGGATCCACAGTGACTTGATTGGCGATTTTGGTCTTAAGGCCAATTTACCGTACGGGCCATTTTTCACTCGCCTGAACCACAGTGCGATACAGATTTCGCTACGACCGAATTTGATAAGAACGGGCAGAGACGCATCATGCTGTGGAGAGAACCGTCCAATATTAAGCAAATAATACGTTGCGCCTGGTATCAGGCCTGATTCTGCTCAAACTACCCACAAACTGTTAGATATTCCTGACACGACACAATCCTCGTTCTACACGACTTGTGCTCGACTCGAGTTGAATCGAGAATCGACTCATGAATCAATCGTTTTTGGATGAGTCGTGAGTTGAATCGATTCTTTTCCCCAAAACATATCTTGAGTCGCGAGTTGAATCACATCTTTCTTTTAACAAAATCAGTTGAATCACGAGCATAGGCGCACCGGAGGGGGGGCCGGGGCCCGGCCCCCCCATGAGACCAAAGTGCCCTTTTGGCCAAAAGTGCCCTTTTGACCGAAAAGTGCCCTCTTGGCCGGAATGTCCAAAATTTAGCCCAAAAATCACCTGCCTTATGTGCCCCGCCTGTGCCAAAGGTGACCTTTGGGCCCAAAACTGCCCTTTTGCCCTAAAAATGGCATTCCCCTGTGCCCTTTCCTGTCCTATGCCTGTCCCAATTAGGTGCCCTTTTGATCTAAAAGTGCCCTGTGCCCTGCCCTGTACCCTGCCCTGTGCCTTGTGCTGTACCGTGAACTCTGCCCTGCCCTGCCCTGCCCTGCCCTGTGCCCTGCCCTGTGCCCTGCTCTGTGCCCTGCCCTGTGCCATGCTCTGTGCCCTGCCCTGTGCCCTGCCTTGTACCCTGCCCTGCGCCCTGCCCTGTGCCCTGTCCTGTGCCCTGCCCTGTGCTGTGCCCTGCCCTGCCCTGAGTCCTGCCCTATGCCCTGCCCTGTGCCCTGTCCTGTGCCCTGCTCTGTGCCCTGCCCTGTGCCCTGCCCTGTGCCCTGCCCTGTGCCCTACCCTGTGCCCTGTCCTGTGGCCTGTGCCTATATGCGCACCGGTGTGTGGTGCCCAGGGGGCCCGGCTTCCTCTCCCTAGGTCGAGATCGAGAAGTGTCCCTCGGCAGAAAGTGCCCTTTTGGGTTTGGGCGCAAAAGTGCCCATCGGCCTTGGCCTAAACGATCGAACGATACATACCTACCCCGCCTACCCCTAGGTTCGGCGTAAAAAATGTATCAGCCTCCCAAAAAATCCTTGCTTAAATCTCACTTTTCAGTGTTCCATCAGTGAACAGCTGGACTTTCTTGCGCGTTTTCCCTGGGTACATCTGGCCGAACATGGGTTTCTTATTAAAAATTGTATTCAGTCAATTTACGCGCCAAAATTGTAGCGGCCTGAAGCTCCATTCAAGGCTGAGGCGGGCACAAGCACGATGTTAAGCACGATGGCATAAATTTGCACTTTATGTTTATAGGTACCTACACCACCCTGAAACTATAAATCACTGGGCTGTTATGTCTCAAGCTCATGTACCTTCTTCAGTCTGCGCATGCATAACCCTCATCAGGTGTCTGGATAGCAGTAGCTCAGGCCCTTCGAAAAAAGTACCTACCTGCGTACCTGTAGCTATCTACCTGAACCAATTATGAAACAGCCTTGGTTCGAGATAGCACTTTTAAAGGCTGTGAATGCTCCAGAGCCTAGTTTCCCACCTACCTCTATTCTGGTTACCTTTCAGTAGAAGGACAGATTAACTGCAGGCTACAATAAGTAGGGAGGTACCTACCTAGTTGCACTGATATCAAGGACTTGGTGCTGGGGAGGGGCAATCAGGGCAACTGTCCCTTAAGTGAAGCCTCTGTGGGCCCTTTTGAGGTTCCATGATTCATAATCGGGCACCCCGGTTGCCTGCAACAAATGCAGCGAATTGTGACGGAGGGATTGTGACGGAGGAATTATGACGGAGGAATTGTGAGCAGGCTGCATGTTTTTGGAAATATTATTGTAAATACAAGGGTTCGGTGCTATAACATATAACATGTCCCATGGAAAATTCACCCCCCCGGTCAGCAAACCTTCCAGTGTGCCCCGGGCCGCAAAGTGCCCTTTTGGAGCCGGTCAAGTGCCCTTTTGGAGCCGGCCAAGTGCCCTTTTCGGTCCGGGCCCCCCCATGGAAAAATCCTGGGTGCGCGCCTGATCACGAGTCAATCATTTGAATCACAATGAGTCATTTGAGTCTTGTGACTCAAATGCAAGTTATAAAGACATAAAGACATAAAAGATCAGTGCAACTATGAGCCACAAGGGCCCTTCTTGGTTGCACTTGGTACACTGAACCAGTTGCCCACCAAATCTGTCAATCAACCCACCCTGGAATACAGAAAAACAAGCCCCCTATTCTTATAATGATTGTCTATGCCGTTTTTAAAGATGTTCAGTGTGTTGCTACTGACAATTGTTCCTGGAAGCTGGTTCCAGTGTTCTACTACCCTGTTGGTGAAGAAAGACTGTCTTAACCTTGTCCTGCTGTTATTAACTTTAATTTTGAATTGATGACCTCTAATTGCATCATTTCTGTTAAATTCAAACATTTCCCTTAGATATCCCTGCTCCTGACCATGAACAAATTTAAAAACCTCGATGAGATCTCCTCTCAGCCTTCTATATCTAAGTGAAAACATATTCAATTTCTTCAATCTTTCCTCATATGCCAGGTTGCCTACACCATTAACCATTTTCGTTGCCCTCTTTTGTACTCTCTCTAAAAGCCAACAATCTTTCTCATAACTAGGGGACCAAGCTTGGACACAGTATTCCAAATGTGGCCTGACATATGCACAGTAAAGCTTCCTGATGACCTCCTCACTTTTGTATGACACATTCCTCTGTATCGCCCCAAGCATTCTTAGTGCCTTCTTCCTGGCTTCTTTGGTCTGTTCTGATGTCCCCAATTTTGTGTTCAAAATAACACCTAAGTCCTTCTCCTGCTCAGTCACAGATAGTACTTGGCCATCCATCAAGTATGGCGCCTTCATATGCTGCCTACCTACATGCATGACTTTGCACTTATCAAAATTAAACTTCATTTGCCATTTTTCGGACCACTTCACAAGCTCGTCTAAGTCGTTCTGCAGCAAAACCTGCTCATTGTGCCCTGTTATTGCCCTAAAGATCTTCAAATCATCCGCAAATTTCAAAACCTTACTGCTCAGGCCACATTCAATGCTATTCACAAATATAATGAACAACAGTGGCCCCAGTATCGACCCCTGAGGGACTCCACTAAGAACATTTTGCCATGATGACTTTGTACCATTAAGCATCACTCTCTGCTGTCTATCTGAAAGCCACAACTCAATCCATTTTAGGATGCTACCTGCAATGCCATGGACCTGAAGCTGCATCATTAACCGTTTATGGGGTACCTTGTCAAAGGCCTTACTAAAGTCAAGATATGCTACATCAACCTGATTTCCCTGATCAAATTGTTCTGTAGCAAAATTTAAAAAGTCCAAGAGATTTGTGAGACACGATCTCCCTTTTCTAAACCCATGTTGAGTATCTTGAATCAATCTGTTTCCTTCCAGAAAACTAACTATTCTATCTTTGATAATTGATTCGAGTACCTTGCAGACTAGGGATGTGAGGCTTACTGGCCTATAATTTTCAACTTTCCCTCTTTCTCCTTTCTTGAAAATAGGAACTACATTTGCCCTTTTCCAATCTGTTGGAATTTCATTTTGTGAAACTGATCTACAAAATATAATACTAAGTGGAATTGCCAGTTCCTTTTCAGCTTCCCGCAATACCCTAGCATAAATTCCATCAGGTCCTGCTGCCTTGTTTGGCTTTATTTTTCTGATATAATTGAAAACAACATCACTATCAATGAAATCAACATTGTGTATCTGATCACCTGTCACTGAACTGTGGTTCACGGTTGGCAAATTTGTCACATCCTCCACTGTAAACACTGATTTAAACTGCTTGCTCAGCTCCTCAACCATCTCACCATCCTCACTCAATATAGTGCCATTTACTTCCAGTGGACCAATTGTGCTTCAAACTTTACTTAGCTTGTAGAAACTAAAGAACTTTTTACTGTCCCCATTACAGTTCCTAGCCAAATCCAATTCTTTTGCCCGCCTTGCTGCTCTGGTTTTCTGCTTCACAGCATCTCTAGCTTTTTGATACGACCTTAGATTCACGACATTTGAAGCTTCCTTAAATACTCTAAATGCATCTTTCTTAGCCTTAATTGATCTCCTCAAATCTGGTGTAAGCCATGCTGGCTTTCCTACACTTCTTTTGCGCCTTTGCTTTTGGGGGACATGTCTAATCTGAATTTCCCTCAAGTAAGATTTGAACTTTTCCCACATTTCACAGGCATTTAATTCAAGAAATTCTTCTTCCCATTGTATGGCACTTAAAGCCTCTCTCATGGAGTCAAAGTCTGCCCTGTTAAAATTTGGAATCTTTGCCAAGTTATCCTTGATTGTCCCTGCTATTTGTACCTTAAATCTCACTATGTTATGGTCACTTCTTCCCAGAGTTTCTCCTACAGTCAAGTCTTGAACTAAATCACTTAAATCTGAGAAGAGAAGGTCCAAGAATGAGCCCTGCCTGGTTGGTTCCATTACAAACTGGTGTAAGAACAAGTCCTCTTCAAGGCATTTCCTAAACAGTTTACATGATGGGGAGCCAACACCAACATGTTCATATCCTTTTAGATTAAAGTCACCAAGAATAAGGCATTTCCTGTGAAAGTTTCTACTGATTTCCTCACAAATCACCTTATCGAGCTCCAGTTGCTGAGAATGTGGCAAGGTTCCTGATCGATACAAAGCTCCAATCCTCCGTTTATTGCTATTGCCTCTTCCCACAGCAACATCAAGCCAAATGGACTCCACAGACACATTTTTTACCCCATCTGCTACTTTCTGAGAACTGTATAAACTATTCACATAGAGCATTACACCACCCCCTTTCACTGCTGGACCCCTATTGCATGAAAACATATTGTATCCCTGGATCTCATAGTCCTGCAAGTTATCCCCAAAATATCCCTCACTGACCCATGCCTCAGTAATGCAAACAAAATCTGGTTTCTCCTCAGCAACATAACACTTGAACTCATCAAATTTGGATCGAATGCTCTGAGCATTAAGCATCATACACTTAACAAAAGTTCCATAACCCTCTTTGGCTTTTTCATGTTGAGTAGCCCTATCATCTCTGGATGAGCTACCACTCTGCCCCCTTGATCTACTGCTACCCCTATTTGCTGACTGTGAGGTGTTTGCAAGACCTCTCTCTCTATCAGCTACATCCCCCCATGACCTGCCTAGTTTCCCTGTTTCCTAATGAGAGCCTCCTCATACCTATTGCTGAGCAATTCAACTCCTCTCTTGCTCAAATGTAACCCATCTAATGCAAACATTTCAGTCCTCCCCCAGAAATCCCCCCACAAATCCAAGAACCCCACCCCAAGTTCCTTACAAATCTTGGCCACCCTGGTATTCAGCCCAATGGCCCTTGCGTACCACTCTATGCTTGCCTTAACCATAGGGAGGATGGATGTTACCATTCCTCGTTTCCTACTCACAGCTAACCTACCTATCAAAGCCCTATACTCTTGCATTGTTTCCTCTGTTTTTGCTTTTCCTACATCATTTACACCAACCTGCACAATTACTGTTGTGCTCTCTCCACTACCCTTCATCACTCCTTCTATCCTATCACCAACATCCTTTACCTGGGCCCCTGGGTAGCAAACACGAGTCCGTTTGTTGGGGTTCCTGCTACAAAAAGTACGGTCCATGTACCTGACTCTTGAGTCCCCTATAACTAAAACTTCCCCCTCTCTACCATCAGCTGCCTGGTCGTTCCTCCCTTCCTCCTTAGCAGCATTTCTATCTCTCTCTTGCAGTACCTCAAATCTATTATTAGTTTCAATGCCTTTGTCAATTTTCCTTAAAGCTAGTCTCGTACTCTGGCGTCTAGCTACTTTCCACTCTCTACTGTCATGGTCTATACTATCTCCACCCCTATCACTCCTAGACTCCTGCACCTGGCTTGCCTGGCTGACATTTTCTATGGTGGGCCCTGCCACCAAACACTTCAGACGCTCCACCTCCCTTGCTAACATATCTACTTTCTTACTCAAGTCCCCAATGACTACAATACACTTACACTTCCCACAGTCGCCTTGCATTTTTTGTTTTCTTCAAATTTAAATAAAGTTATCCCGACTCACCAGCTACAAACTCCAACTAAACCAAACTAAAATAAAAAAGCCTAGGTACCTTTGCAATTACACCAGTATATTGAAAATATACCTAGTGGTAATTTAAGCTCACTATTTTAGTCCTAAGCTCCATCTTAAACTTAAACACCAAAAGGACACCGACTTATTCCTCTACACTACAGAAACCTAAGCCACGAGACCGCGCCACCCGTCTACAAGTCTAGAAGCTACCTAGTGTAATTTAAGCTCACTATTTTAATCTTAAAGTCTATCTTAAACTTAATCACCAAGCGGACACAGACTTATTCCTCTATGCTAACAGAAACCTAAGCCACGTGGCCGCTCCACCCGTCTACAAAGCGTCCACGTGGCCGATCGATAATTCTAGAAGCTAAAAATCTGCTCGTTAAAAAGAAACTTATGAGATAAAACTATGCAAATATATGCACAGAAGTAATTGCTAAATACCTACCACCAGCTGCAAACTCCAACTAAACCAAACTAAACACTAATATAATCAAAAACCTAGATACCTATACAATAACACCAGGACAAGAAGATATACCTAGTGTAATTTAAGCACACTATTTTAGTCAACTCTATTTTAAACTTAACCACCAAAAAAAAACAAACAAAAAAAAACACTTATTTCTCTGCACTACAGAAACCTAAGCCACGAGGCCACGCCACCCATCTACAAAGCGTCCACGTAGCCGATGGATAATTCTAGAAGCTACCTAGTGTAAGTTAAGCTCACTATTTTAATCTTGAACTAAAACACCAAGCAGACACAAACTTATTCCTCTATGCTAACAGAAACCTAAGCCACGTGGCCACTCCACCCGTCTACAAACGTACACGTGGCCGATCGATAATTATAGAAGCTTAGAATACCTAGGCTAAGTCTAATATACTCAAGTTAAACAATATAACCGCTCTTTCTTAACCTAGGCCTACAATAGAACAAATCCTCCCTCCACTAACCACCTGTGCCCAATCTTTTACTCACGATTTTCCCTCGTCACGGGAGCGCAAAAACACGTCCACTCGCGACGAGGGCAGAGCAGTGAGTGAAGTTATGAACAAATGATATAAAGCATGTATCTTTGTGAATAGTATGCCATGACACAAAGTAGGGAGTAAAAACACAGTATAATTATTCATGCTTAGCATTACAATTGTCAACTTATCAGCTGCCAGTGAGTAAAGAATGAGGGGTACTTAAGTTATTTACCAAAAACGGATAACAATAACTACAAATAAGTATTAATATTAAGCTTGGTAATCACAATCAGTATCATGCATGAGTCAATCTTAGTGCCAGGAACACAACACAGAAATGGGATGTGATTGTGAAAAAGAATATGGAACCGAAACGGCCCTGCACTGCAACAGGCATCTGCACTGAATAAAATTGCGTTGGTTTGTGTGAAATAACAAACCTGTGCGTGTGACAAATAACAAACTCAAGGTACCTTTACTAGAAGGTAGATCGAAGTCTTCCTTCAAGCCCGCATGACGTCATTCAAAGTTAAAAAAAAAATATGGTATCAATTTGGTTGCAGAAGACCTTTCTCAAATCATACGCAATGGTCACTTTAATTTGCTTCCTAGCAAATATATTTGTCTTCCGCTCACCAGGTGAGTTATAATTTTGCCCCATTCTTTCCAGTGAGCATTTGTTCGGGCACATTTTATTCTCATGCATAGACAAGGTTGGATTTGTGCATTGTAATCCGGCATGTGGAGATAAATATTTTGTAGTCATCCGGTATGGAGGATATTTTTCTTCAAACCTTATGCATCGTAACTCAATTTGCACCCATTTCAGTGAGTTTTTAGCACTTTTACTTGATCACAGCAGTTCGTTGTCAAAAGTTAATAACTTAGGAAATTCAACCTCCAGATGAGAAAACAAGAAATAACTTTCTGGAGAGGATAATGTTCGGGATCCCAAAAATCTAGGATCAGCTTATTTTTTCAAACATGTACCTACCTACCTACATTGACATACAGCAGTTGTTGAAAACAGTTTTTTTCTAGGCCAGCTGGACCCAGGGCATGATGCATTCTTCCTTGATGAATCTTGCATGGATTATTGATGATACATGCATAATTGAACATTTATGTACAACACCATTGTGATCTAGGAATGCCCTCCTGAAACTTGCAACTCGACTGAAACTCTCCTGCCACTGCGGAGAAGAAGCTATGGCGCACTTAGCCCCCCTCCCCCTGACTGTCCTTTCTTCCGCTCTTGGACGAGGGTGACAACTTGAACACGTAAAATGGAGGTAGAGGGAGCCTACCAATATCGGGAACAATCCCTTTATTTTGGAGGCGCTTGATGGTGAGCCTGCCGGAAATGGCACAGTGTTAGGCAGGACGATTATTACTGGGTCATTTAGGATACCCTTTGCTGAAGCTAAATAATAGGTCTTTCAATTAAAATATGTCAAAGTACCCTATATTGCCATAAAATATGCAAGATAGCGTAGAGAATGTTGGTAAAATTGCGTGTAAACCAATAGTGAAGGGAAACCTTCAAGCCCGCTACCAAACCAACTTCGTGGGGGCAACAAACCAACACAATTTTATTATGTGCGGATACCTATTGCAGTGCAGGACCAGGGTGCTATGTTGAAGTTAGGTGATGTGTGGCAGATATATATGATTCAGGTTGTGCATCATGCTGATGTGGATTGAAGTATTATGCACCCATTGTTTTGAATATGCATTGACAACCATTCATCTCGTTAATGTTTTTGAGTCAATTACTTTATGCACATGCACATGCATTTATCTGTATATATCCTATATGTCAACCATTACAGTGCATGACGAATGATTAATAATGTGAGGTGAAAACAATGTGATAGCAAAAATCATATATTCAACAGATGTTTCGATGTTAGAGCATATTCGTTGGTATCTAAATAAATACTAATACCCTTCTTTAATTAGACACTGAAGATGCGTTGACATCAAACTGTCTGTCGAATAAACTATTTTTGCTATAACTTTGTTTTCACCTCACATTATATATATATATATATATATATATATATATATATATATATATATATAATATATATATATATATATACATATAAATAATGTGTGGGCAGTGCACACTGAATCATATGGCTTATGAGTCTGATACCATTGAGTCGGATCTGAATCGATTCTGAGTCCCCACGGAATTTTTCAGCCAGAAGCGCACATTCGAAGGTAAAGGCCCCTCCTGGAAGGCCCGAGTGCACCCCACCCCTCAATTTTGTTTTCAGCTAGAGGCGCCCCTCCAGAGACCAAGATCCTCATGACAAGTTTTGGTGTCTGTCCCGGTTTCCTCTGGACAGGTCTGGGTACCTGTCCCGGTCTCCTCTGGACAGGACAACCATGACAATTTCATGACAGCTCGCTTCTGCCTGGAAGGGTGCCCTTTTCGTCCGAGGGGATCCTCTGGCCGAAATATTCGAGGGGGGTCCATTCAAGCACACTGGAGAGGCGCCTTTTCTCTCGGAGGGGTGCTTCTGACTAAAAAAAAGATATAGGAGGTGCACTCGAGCCTTCTCGCATGGGCGCCTTTTCCCGGCCGGAGGAGCGGCCACCATTCATGGGAGGGAGGCACATGACCCCAGTCCCCCCTCCCTGTATCTGCTCCTGACTCCTGCATCTGCAAGCTAGCAGCTGGCCGGGTTCAGGCTATCACAGTTTTCTCCTTTCTCCAAAGAAGACAGACCTCTAGCCAACGCAGACGGACTATGCGTTTCGGGTGGCTGGAATCCAAGCTCGACCTGCTGGTGGCAAGCCTTTCTATGTCGATCACCACGCAGGTGCGGATATTATCACGGCCCAGACGCCTATTTTCATGGCCCTTATTGACGCCATGAGACGTAGATTCGCGCAATCGCGAGCGACCCTCTTGGAAGTCCTATTTCCCTGCCAGCAGCTCCTAGACCAGAGGCCGTTACAGCTGCTCCTGTGGATGCACTTCGAACTGGGTACGGCAGGAGATGCTCCACACATCCGTGAACTGTTGAGAGGACTATTTCTTCGACGACTGCCGCAGGCAGCTTGGGCAGCATAATCGCTGCCGTCAGAGGAAGCTTCTCTGGGTCAACTGGCTACCGCAGCTGACATATTCAAGTATCGGCTTCAGGCCTGGTGTCAGTAATGGCGGCAGGATACACAGCAGTGCAGACGGTGCCAGTCGGCGCAGTGTCTCCGGACACCAGTACGCTGGCCACACTACAGAGTATAGTCGCGAAGTTAACGGTGGCGGTCAGTCGCCTGGAAACCGTCCTGAGTGGCAGGTCACCAGAGAGAACGGGCGGACATCACCAGTTCCAGGGCCATCGGAGGGGCCATCGGCGGGGCCATCGGTGGGACGATCGGCGGGGCTATCGGTGGGACCATCTGCGGGGCCATCGGCGCTCCCGCTCCGATCGCAGCCCGCAGTTTTATGTTTTTTGCTGCATGCCAAGTTCCATTTCATATTGGGGGGGGAATTGTACTATTGGAGGGGAAAAATTGAACATTGAGGGGGCGCATGCCCCTCAAAAAGTATACAAAACAGCACTCCTGGTTCCAATTGTACCTGCCTATATTATCAATCATTTTTTACTCCCATGTTTTTTCTGCTCCTACACTCAAAATAATAATCAAATTGAAAACATTCAGTTGATCTGAAATTCGTCTGAAACCTGAAAACATTCATACCGTCTGAGAGCACTGGGCGCTCGTCTGAGAAACCGCCTCAGGCACCGTCTGAGAGCACTGGGCGCTCGTCTGAGAAACCGCCTCAGGCACCGTCTGAGAACACGGGGCGCTCGCAGACGTAGCTGTCAGGTCCGGTAATGGCACTGGCGTTGTTACACCAACCAACAAAAAATTCCAGCAGCTGCTGCAGGTTTCATCAATGCATGTCCCAATCAGGACGTTTCGCCTTGTCATATCGTGTGTCGAGTGGCCACTGAAGTCTCCTCCATCACATATTAAACTTGTGACCTTTCTGTTGCATGCCAAACGGCCCACATCATTTAAAAATAAACGTCTGCCAAGGGAATTAAATACATTAAAAAAAACTAATAAATGAAAAAAATGAACAAAAGGAGTGCCGTACGGGGTGACGGCACAGTTACGCAATACCGCGGCAGCGAATAGTGTGGTGTGCCGCTATGGTGCTGGGCTGGTACGAAGAGACTGTGATGTGTGTGGGGAGGCTGTGATGTGTGTGTGTGTGTGTGTGTGTGTGGAGGAAGTGATGTTTGGAAGGAGGCTGTGATGTGTGTAGGGAGACTGTGATGTGTGTGGGGATGCTGTGATGTGTGTGTGGAGGCTGTGATGTGTGTGTGAGTGTGTGTGTGGAGACTGTGATGTGTGTGGGGAGCTGTGATGGCTGTGATGTGTGTGTGTGTGTGTGTGTGTGTGTGTGTGTGTAGTGTGATGTGTGTGAGATGTGATGTGTGTGTGTGTGTGTGTGTGTGGATGTGTGTGTGTGTGTGTGTGTGTGTGTGTGTGGAGACTGTGAAGTGTGTGGGAGGCTGTGATGTGTGTGTGTGTGTGTGTGTGGAGACTGTGAAGTGTGTGGGGAGGCTGTGATGTGTGTGTGAGTGTGTGTGTGTGTGGAGACTGTGATGTGTGTGGGGAGGCTGTGATGTGTGTGAGGAGGCTGTGATGTTGTAGTGCTGTGGCACACTGCTGGTGTGGGGAGACTGTGATGTGTGTGTGAGTGTGTGTGTGGAACTTGATGTGATGTGTGTGTGAGTGTGTGTGTGTGTGGGACTGTGATGCTGTGAGGCTGTGATGTGTGTGTGGAGGCTGTGATGTGTGGGGAGGCTGTGATGTGGAGGCTGTGATGTGAGTCCACTGCTGGTGATTTGTGTGGTTTGTGTGTGTGGAGACTGTGATTGTGGAGGCTGTGATGTGTGTTGAGACTTATGCGTTGAAGGCTGTGATGTTGCAGTGCTGTGGTACACTGCTGGTGTGGGGACTGTGATGCGTGTGAGGAGGCTGTGATGTTGCAGTCCTGTGATACACTTCTGGTGTGAGGGGACCGCGAGGCCGCAGCACCGTGAGACCAGCCCACGGCGGCCAGCGCGGCGCCACCCACCGTTCAGACGCGGGGAGCTGACCGCCCGGCCGTGCTCCAGCTCGCGCGGCTCGGCCAACTCCAGCTGGTCGGACAGCGTCGGCACGCTCGAATACACGCTGCTGAGAGCGCTCCTGAAACGGCGAACACGGGTCACGGACGCTGCTGAAACGGCCGATACGGGTCACGGGCGGTCACGAAACGGCGGATACACGCCACGGGCGATCACGAACGGCGGATACAGGTCACGGACGCTCCTGAAACGGCGGATGCGGGTCACGGGCGCTCCTGAAACGGCAGATACAGGTCTCGGGCGCCGCTGAAACGGCGGATATACGCCACGGGCGCTCCTGAAACGGCTGATGCACGCCACGAACGCTGCTGAAACGGCGGATATGGGTCACAGACGCTGCTGAAACGGCGGATATTGGTCACGGACGCTGCTGAGACGGCGGATACGGGTCACAGACGCTGCTGAGACGCGGATGGATATGGGTCACGGACGCTGCTGAGACGGCGGATACGGGTCACAGACGCTGCTGAGACGAGAGGGAGATGGGAAGGGGGGAATGGGGTCACGGACGCTGCTGAGACGGCGGATACGGGTCACGGACGCTGCTGAGACGGCGGATACGGGTCACAGACGCTGCTGAGACGGCGGATACGGGTCACAGACGCTGCTGAGACGGCGGATACGGGTCACGGACGCTGCTGAGACGGCGGATACGGGTCACGGACGCTGCTGAGACGGCGGATACGGGTCACGGACGCTGCTGAGGCGGCGGATACGGGTCACAGACGCTGCTGAGGCGGCGGATATGGGTCACAGACGCTGCTGAGGCGGCGGATACGGGTCACGCGCGCTCCTGGGACCCCGGTCAGGACCACACATCCCACGAGGCACTCGCGAGTTGCTTCGGAGATCATGGCTCAGCAATAGCGCCAACTGCTGAAGAGGTCACTGATTGAGCGCCGTTGGATGCTGATACTGCCATAATACACACGTCATCGTGGTTGGTAATAACCGGCCACCGTTCACCGTTTGTGAGGGCGCGGGTCTTCTTTTTTTCTCAACACATGCGAATTGTATCCCCTACCCTACCTCAACCACGTGCTTGTGTTTCGTTGCTGTTTGCACATCATCTGACCATAATGCGGTGGGGGGTATCGGTAACCACTACCGAAGCATTGGATAATTGACACGCACTTGAAGTTCTCGGTCTAAATTATGACGCTGAATTCAGGTGTATAGTTCAGTGCTTGTACTATTGATGTTTGATGCCTTCGCAAGTCCTACTCTTTGTCGGATCTCATCCTGTGAGGCCACTTTTGCAAAGCAGTGACAATGGGCTACAAAAAACTGCATCGATTTCCGGCTTCAATATTATACTTAGGTTTCGTTAATACATTGGAAAACCCAGCAAAATATGCCGAGCTCCTTGTAGTTAACACGATATTCATCGAATGCAAGTGTTGCGATATTCCCAACATGCATTCCAGGTTATTGTATTTATGAAGTGGAGCAAAAGCCGCCGGGGCAACAATGTAATATTGATTTCAGCAGGCTACCAGATAGCGCATCACCATCATCAATATGCACCTGGACCGACGCCTAGCGACCGGCCTGGCGAGCGAGCCAATGCCTCCTCCCCCTGTTGTCCTCTGCTCCGCCACCGATCGTACCGAGCATTGATCACGCAACGGATCCTATCTTCGCCCCTCCCCCCCACACAAACACAAGCACACCCAGACGCACACACTCAACCCGTGTCTTCACCTCGTCACCCTGTTTCCACCCGGCAGAGCCGTCTTTGGGTGAGGTGTGGGCAGTAGTCTGCCAAGGGCCCAAAACACCCTCAAACTACGGCGATGTTGCGCGACGGCCCACGACGACTGGTCGGAACGAACTCGACACGCCCGCCCGTCCGCCGCCTACGAACGGTCGGCGCCACGTCACGGGACTGGCTGCCGGTGAGATGTGCTGACGGAGCACCACGTCACAGGACTGGCTGCCGGTGAGATGTGCTGACGGAGCACCACGTCACGGGACTGGCT